>PNEQ01024945.1:56536-147033 GCA_003012365.1 Medauroidea extradentata | reverse complement strand
GTTAGTTTTATAGACGTTACTTGTGACTACATTTTACACTTGTAGAAATTTTTTAGCTCTCATAGTTTTCCCATAGCGACATGTCAAAGTCACAATTTGCAAGTTACAGGAACATAGATACAACGAAAACCAAGTGGCTTGCTCGAATGAAATAATTTACACTGAAATTAGATATAATGGGCACTGTGCTAAAATATTTAAAAACACAGAATGGAATTCTTTTGTACTATTTAAAAAAATTCTAAAATCACGAAAATTTACTTCATTTATGGCAATTTTTAAAAAAGACAAAATGACTTTGTTGAGTGTTTTTAAATATTTTAGCACAGTGCCCATTACATATAATTTCAGTGTAAATTATTTCATTGGAGCAAGCCACTTGGTTTTCGTTGTATCTATGTTCCTGTAACTTGCAAATTGTGACTTTGACATGTCGCTATGGGAAAACTATGAGAGCTAAAAAGTTTCTACAAGTGTAAAATGTAGTCACAAGTAACGTCTATAAAACTAACACTATGCCAAGCAAATATAAAATTATGAATTTTTACCACTCGAACACCCTTAATATACATAACTTCTTCCTTAACTACTGAAATTAGCACCAACATTCTAACACTTCCCCTTTGGTGCTGATTTTAGCCCACTAATTGGATTACTTATAAATTCCCAATGCATTTGTAAACAACCTTGTTTTTGCCCTTGTTAGCCTTTTAGTAAAAATGTCGGGCACATTTTCATTTGACGGACATTCTTAACAGTAACAGTGCTTTCATTAACATATTATTTTATCGTATGATAAACTACCTTAAAATGTTTTGTACGCTCAGTTACTTTCTTTACTTCGGCTAGTTGTTTTGCAGACTAATTATTTACATACAATATCCAGTACTTAAAAAACATTCCATCAAGCCTAAAATTTTCAACAATTCTATCATCCAGGCTTATTCCTTTGACGCTTCAAACACGAATATATATTCCGCATGTGTTGTTGAGGTTGCAACTTCCTCTGCCTGTTACTTTTCCATGATACTATAGGCAATCCCCCATAAACACAGTATATCCACTACAGATCTAGCAGAACTATCGTTAGCCCAGTCTGCATCACAATAAGCCTTCAAAACAACCTCACCACGTTTGTACACCATTTTATAGTCTTTGGTCGATAATAGATAACGCATTACGTGCTTTACTTCTTGCCAATCTGCAATTCTTGATTCATGGCATTTTTTGCTCAATTTTCCTATAGTGAAAGCAATGTCTGGTCTAGTACATGTAGTTAGATACAAAAGGCAACCTATAGCTTCCCGGTAAATTCTTTGGTCAAAGAGTTTGCTGTTACAATCTGTCAAAGTCTTATCCGAGCATGGAGATACACAACCTTTAGCATTGTTCATAGAGAACCTATCTAAAACACTGGAAATGTACTTTGACTGGCTAACCATCAAACATTCTGTACCTACTCTAACAATTTACCATCCAAATAAGCTAGAAATATTCCCTAGATCTTTGATTTCAACTAATTTTCCAAACGCCCTTTTGAATTTGTTGATGGCATGTATTTCTCCTAAAAGTATCAAATCATCTAGATATACACCTACTATCACTTTCTCAGAAGGTGAGAAAAACACATGGGTCTGACACACACCGTTTCACGTTTAAATTGAGCATTGAATTTGAAATATGTTCTTTCCAGTACTTTCCTGCTTGGTGTAACTCATAAATACTCATCTTTAGTTTACAGACATATTCATCACCATAAGCATCATCTAAGCTAAATTCTGGTATTTTCATGTATACAGGATCCATCAATGGACTGTTGGAAATGCCGCATTTACATCTAAATGCTGCAGTTCCCATCCCATATTTACACTTAAGGCAAACAATATCCTGACACTGTTCCATCTTATCACAGGGCTATATGTTTCCCAATAGTTAATTCCAAATTTCTGTGTGTGTCCCTGAGCTACAAGTCTAGTCTTATACTTTTCCACATTCCCTTCCCTATCATACTTTCATTCGAACACCCATTTACACCCAACCACATGAACAACAGATGGCTTCTTAACAATTTCCCAAGCATGATTTTGTTTTAAGTTCCTCAACTCATCTAACATAGCATTTTTCCAAAACACTTTCCTTACAATTTAAAGCCTCCTTTACATTTTGACGTTCTTTGTTATCATGAAACTCACACAACTTACAGCATCCTATACAGTTTGAACAATTTTTAGTTTCTTTGACTCTTTCAGATTTCCTCAACAACAAGCTTAGAGTTTCTAGTTTCAACATCAACAGGTTCAACATAGTTTACTCGTTCAACATCAGTAACTAGTCCAACAGAAACAGTAGGTTCAGCATCAACAAAAGGTTCAATATCAACAGGCTCAACATCAACAAAAGGTTCAACATCAGCAACACACGTGATATAACTTTGTCTGAGTTTTCATCTAAAATAGGCCTATCTAAAGTAATATGTGCCTGAACAGGAACCGAATCCTCTATCATAAGTTTGAATGGGAAAACCTTTTCATGAAATGTTACATCCCTTGACAAAATAATTTTATTTCTGTCTAAAATCCATAATCTATAACCTTTCACACCCTGTTCGAATCCCTTAAATACACATCTTTCAACTCTCTTATCTAATTTACCATGCTTTACAGTTACTACCCAAATACCTTGATCTTATCAACCTCATCTTTGGTAAGAATTGTATCATACCACTCTTCATAAGACATTTTTAACTCAATTGCTTTGGACGGACACCTGTTCCTGATGAATGAAGCCATAGCTACTGCTTTGCCCTAGAAGGTGAGTTGAACACCAGATTTAAACAGCATACATCTAGTAATGGATAACAGAGTCTGATTTAATCTCTCTGCCCGTCCATTTTGTTGCGGACTGTACCCCACAGTTTTCCTGTGCACTATACCCTTGTCATCACAAAATTTCTGGATTTCTTTGTTCTGATATTCACAACCTCTATCTGACTGCACAGATTTTACTTTCTTATCTAACTGATTTTCTACGCAATGGACACACCTTATTAACGCTCCAGGGACTTCACTTTTATCCGCAAACATGTTTACTTCTGAAAACCTTGACTTGTCATCAAGAAACGTTACAAAATAGTTGGACCCCCCGAAGTGTCCTTGGTTTGAGTTTACCAACTACATCTGTGTGTAGCAAATCAAGAACCGCTTTTGAATTGCCTGCACTACCTTGAAATCGTTTCCGCTTCACCTTTCCTTTTTTCATGTATCACAACTCGTGATTTTGTCATTGTCAATTATGTCACACACATCAGGCAAGACAGTCATGTGGCCCATTCTTTTATGCCATAACACTGCTCTATGAGCTCTAATCACACATGCACTAACACTATTTCCAAGGGGTACATTAGAACTTACAACTGTCTCATTTACTGCATAAGTATCACATGTTACCACACAATTCATTTACAACACTATGCCCAATGAACAAGCAATAATTTTCATTATACACCTGGACACTTCTATCCATAATAGTTACCTCAAGACCTTTCAGATCAAGTTGATTAACTGACATTAGATTTCCACTTAACTGTGGTACAAACATAACATTACTTAAACTAATTGTCTAATCACCACACTTTTCTGACATTTTCATTACAACTGTTCCTTTCCCAGCTACACAATGTACTCACGATCAGCAATTACAACTTCTCCTTCAGCATGAGAAAATGCACTAAATATTGACTTGTACGACGTCATGTGATGTGAAGCACTACTGTGGACTAGCCACACACCATTGCATGGATCACTCAACTGCCTATCTTTAACACTCAAAGCCTTATACGTTACCGTTGACGAGACTGCTGCAATTTTTTCTCCAGTTTCATTCTTTCTCTTTCCATCGTCCCCTTGAGCTCTAGCAGTATGAATTCTACCTTGTAGGTTATCAGGAAATGACGATTGACGGTCTTGTCTCTTCACTGTTTGACCACCGTACAACTGCTGTACACCATGAGCACAATTTGGTTGTCGCTTCGCATTTGGGCAATACCTAACAATATGATTATATTCCTTGCATGCAAAACACACCACAATTCGTTCTTGATCGTCTAGTTTCGTTGATCTGGTGTTATTTCTCTTGCTATCAAACATATTTTCACCTTCTCGTTGGTTGACATTACTTCTGCTGCCATACCATCCAGTATCGTTTCTGCCGTCTGTGTAGTTACTTTTGCTTCCTCTTCCAAAACTGGCAGCAAGAGCCTTTGCTTCATCTTTATCACGTGTCTTCTGTAATTTTTCTTGCCATTCTTCCAGCATTAACTAGCTTTTCACATTCTGGGGGTTAAGTCCGTCTGTTAAATGGATGCTTCTGATGAGTGAGCCAAACTTGGCCGTAGGTAATGCCAGTAATAATAAGGCACTTCTAGCTGCTTCTGTAAATGCCACATCATTTTCTTCCAGCCTTTTACCGAACACCAGTATTTTGTTCACATAGTCTCTCATTGTGATGTCGTTTTTGCTGAAAGTGACCATTTCCTCCAATGTTGTCATAACGTGCAAGGGATCTAAATCAATACTGAGTGTACGCAGTATGTACCATGCTTCCCTTGCACGCCTACATGCTTCCACATCAATAATTAGCGAGTCCCCAATTCGCTGTATAATATAGTTTAATGCATCTTTGTCTTTACTGGCTTGTTTGGGTGTTAGATCTTCGTCTGATATACTGGAATAACCTGGCTCAATTGCTTCCCACTATCGCCTTTGTTCCAGAGCAGCTCGTACTCTTCTTGACCTCGCGAACCAATTCTCTTCCCCTAATTTTTCTATTTCATCAATTCGAATTGCCATTATGCCGAAAAATTTTATTTAAAAACTTACGCCGATGATTTCTAGCCAAACGCGTCCTGGACCCATAACCTGTTAGAATCCACATATACTCGGTAGTAAAATAAAGTGTCGCATAAAAGTTAACACTGCAATATTTATTAAACATCCAATAAATGCATCCAATAAAAAAATCATATCCACATCAAAGTTACAAGTCATTTATATATATATATATATATATATATATATATATATATATATATATATATATATATAACACACCTACCAACTTCAATTCAAGACAATAATACAACAAATCTTACCAACCTTAAAAACATAATTTCTTCCTTAACTACTGAAATTAGCACCAACATTGTAACATAAATTTAAAGAAGGCGAAGTAGTTGCAAACTGTTTATCGTGATTTACTGTTCTAGCTTGCATTACAACACTTTCTGTTACACACTTTTGCGAATTTGGTGTAGGGCTTGATATGCCAACGTCGCAAAGTCTCGGTCATCAACAACTACGGTGCACAGCATGTCAACCCCCACTGCGGGGATCAGCTTGTCAACCAATACTATAAAACCCGATTCGCTTATCGCATATTTTGACTGAGTGTTGTCGGTTTTAGGCAGAAGTAGGTAAGTGTAAAAATTGGGCGTTTCAGCAGATAGTTCAGCATTGGCAGATGCCCCTCCACTTAGTCGATTATTCTTGACGTAATTAGGCTTATGAACTTCTGCCTTTTCAAGTTTCAAGTGGGGGAAATTTGGCATCTACGAATCAATCTATCACCACCAATGCCTATGCTACTACCACTGCTTCAAGAAGAGGTCCTTTAGAGTTCAGACAAGGAGTACGAATTCGATGATGATATTTATGGTACACATAGTGTTCAAATCCGAAGACATTTACGAATACACCTTTTTACATGTCGGATACCCACTCTGCAAATAATCATCTGTAATGGCGATTTCCACTGGGTTTCTTGCTACAGTTCGTAAGAAAAGTACAAGACAGATTATCAAGAGTTTGAATACGTATTTTAGGCTTGCAAGACCTACGTCACATTTGAGAACCCGGAAGAAAATCATACTCTTACATGAGTACCAAGCTTAACTGAAATAAATGATATCGTAGCTATTGGTAAGACGTTCGAGAAACATTGTATACCGTGTATAAAAGAAGCTGCAGCCAGCATTAAGTATTTTTTTAAAGAAGTTCTATAAGTTTTAACAACAGCTCATTTCTGAGGTTGGAATATGAACGGATATCGAGACGGACATAATTATTTAAGATTGGACTCAACATTTTGGAAAGACACAAGTGCAGTTTCCAAGACCTGCGTGATTGTAATTGCTAACGTTAAAGTACCGTAAAACGGTGTGAATAGGACAAGTTGTTGGCGAGAAATTTGTTTCAAATTTTGATCCTATTCATCCCACGGTGATCCAATTCAATACATTTTATGGTATAGGTAAAGCCCTTATTGGGATCACTAACAAAGAACTTATTGCTATGGTTGAGGCAATTTCGCTCTTTTACAATATTTCAATTATACCACACATATAAACATATGCGATTTTTAAATCTATAGCAGAATGAACGTCAGGCACCGTAGGCCTCAGAGTTGCGCGATTTGTGATGCTATGGATATACCAAAGTTGTGGTTTAAGGTTTTAGTTGTAATTGCGAGAAAGTTTTGGTGACGCCATTAAAATGATTTTAAAAACACTTCAACGTAAATTTACACAGTTAAAGCTAAACTCCACAAAATTCAGTGTATTTTTTATTTTGTTTTAAAGGATCACGAGTTTGTTTGTTTTAAATAAACGTATCAATAAATTTAAAAACATACCATGACAGTTGGTTGGCAGTTACTTAACCTAATTGCAGAAGTCACTGTACGTAATAATGTGGAACTGAATTAATTAGCATTTCAATTACAATATTGGAATGCACTGTAATAGGATTTAACGCTTTGCTAAACTTCATTCAAGAACTGGTCGTACCTGATTTCGAGAGGTCTACCCTAATGGCTAATTTTAAGTCTGCATAAAACAAGATCAACTGAATTTGTTTTAAGTCTTATCAACTTTATGCTGTCTAGGATCCTTACTTAACTGCTGATTTTACGTTGAGGTGCTCGCCTAGTTCACGTTCTAACTGCGTCGCAGAGTGTTTGACTTAATCTTTTTTCTCCGAAACTGTTTCATGCGTAGTAAAGCATTATGATGTACGAAAATAAAACCCACCCCACAAGAGGCCTATTAAGTACTTTGTAGAAATCACACGCATAAAACGCACTGTTTATGAACCTTCGAATACTGCTATAATTTGTGTTTTCAAACTGCCGTATTTCAAAAATGTTGTACACAATACGCGTGAAAGTACTTAGGTGCCTTTATTGAAACTTGAAACAGACTTTTCAAGGCTAAAATGATGGGGTCACCGCTGAAAGTCTCACATGTACACGCAACATTAAGAAAACACGAGCCAGTCAAGAGCCTTGCACATAGAGGCGATGTGGCACTAGTTACATGCATCATTATCGCCCATATAGCTCAGTTGCTTCTGTGCTTCCTGCATACAAAACAACTCCGGGTATGTTGGCCCCGTAACAGTAAAATTATAAAATTCAGGGCGCCTTGAGTTGCTGGTGACTACAAACACCATAGGAACACAAATATTACTTTTTAGAAATGTTCTATTTTAAGTGCCACAACTCCAAATTATGAGCCATCAGAAGTGTAAAGTATGCACCTCTTTAGAGTAACAGAGATAAACAGCAATTAATTTCGTCATGTATGTTCTATTATTGTTTTTCTATGTTACCGGCACGTTAAATGCCCAAGAAACCCGCACATTTATTACTAGCTTGAGACACATTTCTTGACTTAAGTCTCAGAACTCACAATTTACCTTACTCCTGAGACTATCTGTATATTTCTATATGCCATTGTTAAATAAATCGTTCTCAATTCAATATAATTTAATGAACTTTAATAAAACGGTTTACATAATCGATTTAAAATCCACAGCGACTGAACTCAGTAAAATTAGACAATATTAAAAAGAAATACGTAATAATACTGAAATCATTAAAATTTCTAGCCATCCATATTTCAAAATGCAAACTGTTTGATTCATTAACTGATCTGTATAATATGCACTATTTAATATTTTTGTTTATATTATATTTTCTATTAATTTGTATTTTAGTCACTCCATCACACTGAAATTTAGTTGCAATGATGAACTGGAATGTAATGATTGGAAAATTAAATAAGTGCCTTCTGCTGTGACAGGGATATTACCAATTATTTGTATTGCATTGTAACATATTTACAGTTCTGGTCATATCCTGGCTAAATTTGGATCATTGGCTTAGATAGTTAAGTAAATTATTTCGATCAAATTTCTTAATTTATTAATAGCCCTGTAAATCTTTCTACATTGAGCAAACAACTGTTGCGATTCACACTCTATGAATCAAAATTTACAGATGTTATTTAAAGGTTATTTTTATAAATGTCTAAATTATTACACTAGTAAAAAATTAATAAATGCCTCTCTCTCAGATCAATCCTTCGAGCTCATAAGTATAATTCCACAATTGTCTCGCAATGTCTTGCTATAGTTTAACCTGTTCGTCTGCTCTCACACTCCACTCACACCACTCCAACAGTGCACACTTGTCGCAGTCTCTCCAGGATCCACTGGTTTCGCCTCGTCCTTAGCTGCCAAGTCCATCGCGCGCACACACAGACTAAATGCCACAATCACTCTGTCGCTGCTTGCAGTGGGCAGGTATTTATAATTGCCTGCTACGACACTCAGAAAATTCTCCTAGCTCGCCGACAATGCTGGTTGATGTGAGCTGAAATTTCCAGGTGTTGCAGTAACATTGAGTCACGATCGAGCTGAGTACTTGTCAAGGATGATTGACAGACATATGCCCACCCATTCTAAAGGCTCGTGACGTCAGCTAGGTACGAGTTGCCCACGTCACCATGGGTGGGAATATGGGGGAGGAGGAAGGGCGCAGTCTGCCTCCTCGTTGGCGGGACTGGAGGAAGCGAACCAGGTCGCTCAGCCCATGTCACTGTGAGAGCTGTCTCGACACAGTATTTAGATATCATTAGTCCTTACAAACATATCCAATTGACAGATGTACTTCAGAATCGCCTGTGTTGGTTGTGTTACAAAGGCAGCATTTATGAAAATAACTTTCTGTCACCACACCTTTTTGTTTATCAAAAGCATTAAAAATATCGTGCACTAGTATAAAAATGTGTAGCATTACATAAATAAAGATTCTAAAGACAACCACTGAAGTAATTAATGTTTCCAAAAGTATTATATTTACTATATTCCAAATATTTTCAGAAACGAGGAACATATTGCCTTTGTAAGGTAGATACTTAAGGAACATAGTATACACCTTACATAAGAGTAATTTTTGCCGTTATTTTCGCCCATTTATGCTTGCATATTAATGAAACATTAACCTCCACTCCAAAATCAGGTATTACTAAAGTCAATAGACGGCAGGCAGAAGTATATTTACTTGTGAAATATACGGTATGAACGTATTCAAGGCCAGTGAGAATAAATTAAGAGGTTGTAGAAACACGCTTAAATTACGGGGAGGGGAAACCATAGCATCAGTGGTATCCAGCATGGCACTCACAAAATAACTGAAAATCCTCCCGTCGGGTATCGAACCATTTGATCAGCATAGTAGGGGGTGAGCGTTCTGGCCACTAAAACACCACTCGTCTCATCCTCCATCGCCTCATGGAATCCCTAACCACAGGCTTAAATCACCGATATGAAAACTTATAACGCCACATACACTTATTCGAATATAATACCGCAAAAATAATGTTGCTGCTTTGTATTTCACAGTGATGCATTTTATATCGTAAACATCGTCTTTCCAGCCTGTCTGAGGATTGCAACCACATTACTGTATTAAAAAAGACAATTTCATTTTTAAAATATTAAAGGAAAATTATCGGTGGATTCTCATAGCACATTAATATTTATCAGAAGAAGGTGGCTACAAAAGTTAATAGTATACCCAGAATTAAGGTTCTGATGTCATACTACTTGACACAATAAAATGAACTGGGAGAGAAGTCGGCCATGGCCTTTGTTAAAGAATAATCCTAGCATTCGCCTGGAGCGATTTCGGTAAATCATGGTAAACATAAATCAGGATGGTCGGAACCGGGATCGAACCCAGTACCTCCCGAATGCCAGTATAAAGTGTTACTGTTGCGCCACCTAGCTGGGTTTGACATTTAGGTAGGTTCATAACGCTGTACAATAATATTTTCACGGGAAGTAACACTTTACTACCGAATTTTTATGCCGTTACTTGACAATTAAGAAGATTCCTTATGATCTTTGAAAGAGATTTACAATGGGACTGCATTACAGGAAATAGTTTTTAGGCATACTCCATTTAGCCGGATTCATTATGCTGTACATGAATTTTTTCAGGTGCAGTAAAATTTTACTCGAGAATTTTTACACCCTGGGAGAGTAGGGATTGAGTATTCACTGACTATTTTTTTTAGATTCTCCTCCGGTCACCCTTAACTTATGGCAATATGTTAATTGTTATGCTATGCATACCTGCTTGTCTTGTACACCACCTTCACTCCACATTTTTAAATGGTGTTTGCCGAGATACACCACTAGAGTATCTGGATCTACAGTAGTATCCAGCGTTGCTCGTGTTACACAATGCGCAGCTAAATGAAAACATGAAAAACAAACAGTACAATTATCTTATTGTATTATTTAAGCACTTATTATAACACAAACACGTAATGTATAAATAAGTATTGATTTTTAGAAATCACGGTATAGTTAAATTTTATGTCTAACCAATTTATAGACCTAATAATAATGTTAACACATTTATGACCCTTTAAAAATCAATAGTTTACACAAACAACCTAGTGCAGAAATATTACAGTTTGATAAGTAGATAAAATGAAGTTTTAATTACTAAGAAAATTATAAGAAACTTTTTTTTCATTTTGGCTGAGGACAAGAGACAAAAATTAAAAATTGCGTATAAAAATTATTCACACTTGATTCACAATAAAACTATGTATATATACACACACATACACATAAGCAGCGAACAGTTAATTTTAAAAAATTGTCACAAGCCAGACTTGTTAAATACACGAATAATGATATAGGCATTCTATCAAATTATTAGCTTCAACACTCATTCAGGAACTGAAAGTGAATGAAGAATTTCGATCAAAGAATTAATATTCATTTTAGCCAGTAATTGTTCGTGATATGTTTGCGTTTCTTGTGTTATGATAAAATGTAGCACAGAAACAAAAATGCTTGACATTTTAGGAGAACAATGGAATTATTAATGCAAGGAATGAACGTCGGTTGTGTAATGTTACGCGAACATACTCGACAAACTAGGTTTTATTAACGAATTTTATTAATCTACTTTACGAGTCTCAGTATTCCAGGGGACTAGAAACCTTAAAACTGCAAAAAAAAAAAAACGGCAAAATATCTCATTTTAGTTTATTTTGATGCACCGAAGGAAATTACTGGTGTCTGAACTCATAATCGGGGATTACAAAACGTAATAGTTTTTTATTTTCACGATGGCAACATAACTTTTTCTTAGTTCTTTTTCTTTGTCAGTAAGTTAAAATGTCGAGTAACATAACATTACGTAATTTGAACTGAAAATTCCTTCTTAGAATACCGCAATATCGTGGTCCAATATTGCAGTATATTTTAGATGCTATACCGTCAACATATACGGTAAGCAACTTATTTCTGAGGTTTTATACCGTAATAGTAATGCACATTGATTGATTTCCATGGAATTCATTATATTTCGCAACAGATTAAATCGATGTAAACCATACGGCCTGTTTTCAACAGTACTTACGATTCAGGATCACAACCAAGACGTTCAAGTTTATTTCTGGTTTCTTATTTTCTCTGATTTTAACCCAACCAAGCTACTACACCATATTGGTCACTCACTAAAATATAATTTTACATGCATTTTTAAATAGAAATACATATTTACTTTGGTTAGCCAATTATGCAACTATTCGGACGAAACATGTCCCAGCCTCTGCCCATCCACGACTTTCTGTGGCTGGAGAATGTAGACATTGACATCACCAGCATCCCCAACAATGGTCTACATGGACATACACTGGAGGTAGACATAGAATACCCTGCTAACCTACATGAAGCACACAAAGACCTGTCATTCCTGCCCATCAATGAATGCCCGCCCGAATCGAAACAAACCAAACTACTAACAACACTAGAAGTTAAGAAAAATGTATTGTAAATTACTCAGCACTAAGCAAGTTTTAAATCATAGAGTAAAAATTAATAAAATCCATAGATTATTAATATTTGAGCAGGAAAACTTGCTGAAAACTGCAGGCAGCGGGCAAAAGTTTTGAAAATGATTTCTTCAAATTACTTAATAATTCGGTCTTTGGCCAGCTTATGGAGACCCAGAGAAAGAGACAAGTCATGGAGATAGTAAGCAATGAACGAAGATGAAGAAATTGATTTCGAAGCCAACGTTCAAATGCCGGACAATTTATAACGAAAACTTAACATTGATGAAATTGGAAAAAGAATGTATAACATTTGACAAACCCATATATGCAGGCTTCTCATTACTCGACACTATAAAATATTTGAATGTATTAATTCCATTATAACATAACGAAGAAAAAATATGAAGACAATTGGAAATTATTATTTACAGACACTGATTCATACCTTGTCCTGGGATATATGCGAAAATCGTGTCGGAATACATTTAGGTAGATCCTCGCCCTGGGTATTCAAATCGGAATATATTTCGCATCTCCCTCTCCCTTGAGCTTCCCTTCATATTTATTCATCTTCACTAAGTTGGAAAGGGGACTAGCTGCGCCAAATATATTCCCGGGTGCTGAGTGTAGTTTAAAATCAAATTTGATTCCGCCTAGCTCACATCCCTAACTTACAATAATTTTTTTCTCTTCACTGCCCTTAAGTTTGGCAATGTTCTAGCCTTTACTTCGGGGGGTACGAAAAAAATGGTGTTGACAAATTTAAAATGAAGGAAACAATGTAGATGATTAAAGGCCCTGAGTATGTAATATTGAATCGCAAATCATAGTCATGCCTACAATATTTTTGTCTGTATACTCGTGGTGAGGATTTTGTGTATATGTTTTCGCCTCCGACGTGGGGACGGGTTAAGTCAATGCTGTTTCTCAGGGATTATCAGCGCAATCCATGCTAGAGGAGCACAGATGGTAATGTACTTGTAACGTCAGCAGGTTAAACGTGTGGGAAATTGAATCTGACTTGCTCTTACTCTATACGAAAATTGTGCTGTCCCCATCTTTACTCTTCGCATTTCTTCCTTCCTCTGTTCTATCTAGGTACTTTACACTTCTCTTTGGCTGGCATCTTTCTTTGTGCGTTTTTGTTTCCGCTTCGTGTTTTGTTCATTCTGAGCATGTCTTATTTTTTCGCTCGTTTTACTTCGGCTCACAGCAGCTGTCATATTATTCCTGTGGTCTATAATTTCCAACATTGTGAAACACCAATGCAATATGAAGCCCCTCTAGGTTTTAAAAAAAATAGTAGAAGATAAAAAAGTTTATGCACACAGAGAAAATTATTTGAAAAATATAATTAGGAAATGGTGCTTGCTTGAATACTGCATTTTCTCTGGTTCCCAATGTCTCGGGGAACCACATGCATGGTTGCTTGGCAGCCATTAAGATAGTAAAGTTGAGGGCAACACGTTTTTCAGGAGTAATATTAAAATACTGTCTTTTTGTCGTTTATTTTTCCAGCAATAGTAGCAAACTCGTCGAGCCTTTTCGCTGCCCAATTCTGATGATGTCGTCGAAGACATGTGCAATACAATATTCCTTCATCATGTGACTAAACATTGTGAAAAGTAACCATACTGTTGTACAAAATATGAAAATATATTAAAAGTACTGAAAAATAAATTTTTTGTGTCTTGTTACTACTCTTATGACCACTAAATGTATTATAAATGTAAGTCATGTTTATACTATGGATACAAACACATGATAATTTCAACTGTAATATTTAAAAAATATCTGTAAAAATACTATAATTTAAAAAATATATGAAATGTTTTACATATACACAAGGTTTATATATACTCATAAACTTCAGTATTTCGCGATTACAATCGTAGCTCAATTGGTTAGGGCGCATGTCTGTTAACACGAAGGTTGCAAGTTTGAAACAAACCCCCAGCGATAGCTTTTTGATTCTAGTAGTGATAAAAAAATTCATACGATCAATTTCCTTTTATACCACCTCACACAAATTTACCCTTTAGAGCAACAGAGACACTAGGGCACTCTAGCAGACGACGATGTAAACATTGGAACAAACATGGCGGCACCCATCCAGGAGCAAACATGGCAGATGCCGACGGCAGCGCCACCTAGCAATCAACAACGTAAATAAAGTGCGACACCAGTGCTACCTAGTAACCAACGATGGAAACATGGCGATGCTAGCACCACCTACCAGTTACCTATGCGAACAAACATAACCCCCCAGTAGATGATGTCTGCGGGAAATTTCGAGGGAAAAAATTCCCTCCTGAAGGGAAAAAATCCCACTCAACAAGTGACAGTCGAAACAAGATGGAGGACACAACATGACAAGATGGACAACAATTAACATTACACATTATGTGATATGACATGACACACGACACAATGTATAAGGTGACATATGGCATAACATGACACAGCATATGCCACATGTGATATTAGACTTGATATAACATGGCACGACACATGTCACGACATGACAAAATGGCAGCCATGCAAAACAAAATTGCCGCTGTGACATAATTCAAGGTGGCAGACTGACTCACTGATCTACGGCCTGAAGCGTGTGTCCCAGCTGTTACTATTTCCCTCTACTTGTGACAAATACCAATGTTCAGTATTTGCTGTAATAATTAATGACCGATCGAAAATGTGCTACGACCCACATTAGATTTTTGGTGCTAGCATTATGTTTTTCAATGGTACGGCAAAAATAATATGTTCAGCGTCAAACAGATATTTAGTTTACCTGACAAAATACTACAATTTGGCTACAAAATAAGAGCAAAATAATTTTGTTATAGCACTAAATATCTTAATTTCGTCCCGTTCAACTTATTTCATTCCGCCAAGCTGTTTATGCTTGACTCAAACCAACCTTTCTCTATATGTATGTTCGCCGTATCGATTCTGCTCAAAGTCCCTTTCAGCACGAGTCATATATATATATATTTTTTTTTAAATATACGCTGCTTAAGAGTATTGACAAGCTTTCAGACCGTTACTTATTGTGTACCATAGCACAATACTATTATTGTTTGAAGTTAGGCGACGATCATCACATTGACGATGAATTAGGTAAAATTTTTATGTACTGAATGCCTGGAAAACTTATTTCGATAGTTTGTCGAGGTCAGTTATGTTTCTGGTAAATTTTCAACGTAGGACTATTTCACTACTACAGTGATAACTTACAATAACTATAATTATAATTCTTATTTTGTCGTTAGCATACTTAAAACTATGACGGACTTTATAGGTGTAAAATTATAAGCTTATAAAACCGAGATAGGCTTTACCTGTCAATACAATTGACGAGCTGATCAAAGAGCCACCGCAAATGTACCTAAGATCAATTCCTTTGGACTGGTAGAGTGCCGCATGCCATGGCCACTGGCCTCTAGCCGTCTTCTGTCCACGTGTGACAAGTGGTCGAGCTTGAACATCGATCATTCCACATCTGTGACCATGCATGCTATTTTCGCCACCTAATAACAAATTAATGTTCAACACTAATTTCATTTCATGGAACACTACAAACTACGTATTCTTTTACATTTAAGGAAATGTGAAAATTAACCAGAAAAAATAAATGAATTACTACACTGTAGTTACAAAACACACACACACACATATACACACACACACACACACACACACATATATATATATATATATATATATATATATATATATATATATATGTATATATATATAAGTACACAATAAACTTGAATATTCATTCAGGATGAGTGTGGAAACACCGACAAATTCAGGGAGGTTATTTCTAAGGAAAATATGAAACGAATATGTAGGAACCACTTTTTCCGAAAATGATTATTGAACCTTTCAAAGTTGAATCTAGAAAAACTTTAAGATAAATATTTTATAAACCATTTGTTACTTAGCCATAATTGGATGAATATCGCATTATTTCACGGAGATAACTCACCTCGGGTAACTTGGTTGGTGATACCACATTTATTGAATAAATTTAGATTGTCGCATGTGTTACCGTAAAAATTTTTAATCAAAAGTTATGATAATTTTTATTCAAGACAATCTTTATTTCTAATTTATACGTGCATATAAATAATTGACAAATAATAATTGCTTATAACGTTTGTTAAACATTTCTGTGCCAGTGCTGTGGCAACCGTCATTTCACCAACCAAAAATTCTGATATCACTAACTACGTTACTCGATTTGAATGACCTCCATGACTCTAATAAATATTCTTCAATTAGTTGTAAAGTCACTAGTAGCTTCTATCCGAATTAGCTTAAGTCCAAAGACCATCATTTCTATTACTTTTACGATTATTATTTTTAATCCTAAACGAGAACCGATATAATGATATTGTTGCACAGTTTTGTTAAAAATATTACGTACTATGTTAACTAATTTTTTCAAGACAATATACATAATGATTTCAGCTAAAAATGAAATCCGAGAAATTATAATTAATGAGCGAATTAACTAAATCCATATAATACTTTATCTACAAAAATTTAGATTACGTAGTAAAAACAATTTTTAACAAACCTCTAAAACCCTTTTTTGATATCTGCTCTCTTTTAGGAATAAGAAAATAATTATAGTGAAAGTTGTAGAAAGTATAGATCATGGCCTTAAGGTTGATTCTAGCTGGAATTTCAGGATACTCCACAACCAGCAGTACAAAAAAACACATCAGGTTCCTATGTTTATATCACGAGATGTAATTGTCAGATATTATTAATTCAAGTTTCAAAAGAAAAGAAAATAAAACCCGAGCATTGAACTGTGAAAAATGTAATTCGCATACCTAAAAAATAAGGTACCTTACCGAATACGGCTCGTTTTAGGTTTAAAAATCATGTGGGCCTAAGATAATAATTATATTACTAATGTAATATGGATATTTATGGATTTTGTATGTTCATACTGGAGACTAGTGTGTATCGATCCCATATCCATCTCGGCATTAACACTCAATGGCGACTAGTGAGCCATATTGAGAACTTGGCCGTATTCGGTACAGGTACCTAAGTATATAAATTCATAATAACACTTTAAAAATATGTTTTTAAATTTGTTAATTTCAATAGACATTCAACGAATTCTTAATTCAAAATGAAATACTTGTTACCGAATTAAGTTTACAAGAAGTAAACCTTTCTGTAGATTTGTTATAACGTATAATTAGGCAGTTGAATCCTCATTATATAACTTTTTTTTTTCATCGGAATTGGAATTTTAACAAAACGATTATAATTTTCTCTTTTGGTTTAAAGTTTTGACCTTAAAATGAAAAGCAGGTGAAACCTAGAAAATAATAATTACTTTAACATACAGTCAGCTGGTTTTAACGAGCTGACTTTATAGTTTCCTAAAAAGTTTAAACTACGAAAATAATCGTAAATTTGGTTTAGGATGTTCTGTTTTTTTTTAAATGTTGTCTGTCTTGAAACTACACACAGTAACTACATGCTGTGAGGGGAAACAAATACCTTATGAATATTGCCCTTCAGTATTTCGACAAAATCCTGAGGGCTGAATCGGCGTATGAATAATTAATAAACAAATTCAGGCAGGGAAATTTTTCTAGTATCATGATCAGGCAGTATTCCGCCGAGAGAAAATTTCTCCACTCTATGAAATTTCGAACTATATCTAAACAATAAACGAGACGTTACTGAGATTAAACCAGTAGATCCAGGCACTTAGCATATGAAAAGGCAGCGGCAAGGTTGGTTAGACCAGGATTCGAACCTAGGTCACCTTGAATGTAAGTTTAGAATTTCGGCTGTGCGCTACTTAGCTTAGTGTAGGGTTCAAAACAATTTTTCACGTGCATCTGTGCTAGTTTGCTCAATTCGTGACATTTTCTTTCAAATCGATGGATAGCTTCATAAAATTCCTACTGAAATTTTTAACACTGCCTTACATCACAGGCGTCAGAAACGTAACACAATTTGTTCGACAATATCGTCACTCTTTCCCTGTTTAGGAGAAACAGAAGAATAAGGCGCTGTCCTTTGGATTTCATGGACGAATTATGAGTCGTAAACAGGGGCGGATTGAACTGTGTACCTCACCTGCGTTCCACAAGGGTCCCGAATAAACAATTGACACAGAGCTGAACTTGGTAAACTTTTAATAGGCCTAATTGAAAACTACCAGATTGTAAATTACAGAAATTGCTATGTTTAATATTAGTAATATTTGGTATATGTTAGAACTCGTAATTGAAAGTGATTAAGTTTCGACATTCATGTTTTACAGTGCTCAACTCGATAGGGCGCCTGCGATTTACTTAATAAAATAATGAGTATGAAAATATGTGAGTTTTCTTTCCGTTACCGAAACATTTGTGACAGATTCTTTACGTGCATAACGTACATTTCAAAGGAAGACTAGCAGAGGAGGAGGTTGGGTCGTCCCGTCAGTTTTGAGTACCGGCACTCCGGAGGAGGTTGGACATGACGTCACTGCGGGGCAGTGCTTCCCATTTGTCCAGACCAGCATACAATTTATTTCTGTAAAAAACCATCTACTTGTTCGAAGAACTGGCAAGGCCTTTGTGTATGTACTCTTTGCAATCTCTCCTCTTCCATTATTAGACACGGTCACGTGTAATCAGTGTTCTGCTCTGCTTTTCTATCTCACTACCTTCTTGCAGGCATCACTTATAGAACACCTATTCCATTTTATTTGGAATATTACTCACGTGTGTATAAAACTAATTGTCTGGATACACTTGGCTTGCCTGTTCTGTACAAAATAAACGTTTAACTTGTAAGTACACTTTTTCAGTAAACTAAAATACTGAAATAGATAAATGCCTTTTGGGGATGATATTTAACAAAATAAGTATTCCGGATATCCACGATTCTAGTAAAATATGCAATATGCCTAACAGAAACCAACCACCATAACACCGAATTTTATAAACTAGAATAGTTGCGTAATTTTTGTTGATGTGCTGTATTAATTTTTTGTAAAACTTCATTGCTACACTTTCGGAAGAATGACAATATCAATATTATGGTTTGCATTGTTTGGGCATGGCCGCAAGGAATTAACAAGTGTATCTGTATTCGTTGAGCTGGACAACACGTTTGTTTTTATGTAGGTGGTGAGCGGCTATGATTTTAGCAGTGTCCACATTGTAGATGTGACTGGCCATACAGCGAAGAGAGCATGATGTATATCTTGTGTTCGAAATAGAAACAGCAGACTTTAGGACATGCTATTTACATGTTTTGCTGGATGAAGGAAGTAGTATTTTCATACCAATTGCCAATTATAGAGCTGCATTTGTGCAATAGGAACAAAATAAGAATCTAAGCAAAATTATATTATGCTTAGAATTTCTGTAAAAATGTTGTGCGTGTGAGTGACTACGCCATTACTACGAGCAAAAACACATGTTAATAAACAAACTGTACGTTCAGATATTATAGTATTTCCATTATGTAATGTTTGTTGCCAGAGGAGTTCATACTGCGCTCCAGAAAACATCCGAATTACCGAAGTTTAGTCAAAATATGACCAACACTAAAATTTGTCTTGAATGTCAAACTGAGATGTAATCCAGACACATGCTGTCCTAAAGTCGAATCGTAGGCTGACACTCCAACTATTGTAGTACTGTATATTACTTTGACTCTATGGTCCATACATAGCATATGCCAGTAACTGTAACAATATAACACAATGGCTAGTTTGTGGCTAATATCAAAATGGTACTTATCTACGTGTACACAATCAATGTAACAATATAAGAAGTGTTGCTCAGTAGGAATGTTAACTGGTGTCACCATATTCTAACTGTTTGCCATTTCCAGTGATTTTGATTTAAAATAAAAAAAAATATTTATGCCGAGGTCAAAACTGGACTCGTTCTACTTTATGACAATGCAGCAATATTTGCAACAGAGAGCCAGTGTTCATAAACTGTTGTGAGATAACCTATAATCTGTAGGTCTATATTATTTTCTGCTATTTCTTACTGTTTAAAACATATTATAATGTTCCTGAACTTTGCTAAGCGCAGAAGTTTTTATGTATCATCAATTCATTACGAACTGGCGTATTTTTTGTTTATACTATGTCGTCTTATCTCCGATGCTGCCATGGTAAGTCTGGCGCCAGGCAAGTGGCTATTCATTAAAAGTAGAATATTCCAACAGCATTCTGTTTATTTTTATTTTCATAAATGTAACTCTAGTTTATTAAGTTTCATTTTAACTTGTAATCCCAGGCACAGAAATGTTGAACTCTTCAACTGAGAGTTTCTTGCTGTATTATTCTGGAGCAAATAACTATAATTAAATCATAATTCCTAAGCCGAACAAAAAAAGCTAGCCTAAAATGATGTTTTCTTTGTCTACACGCTAAGTTGACTAAAATATTTTACCAGGTACCTATACAAATTTAATATTTAAATAATTTAATTTCAGTCACTTATATCTTGTCTCCAAGTAGTGTGTTTTCACCGATTTTGGTACAGTGACGTGCCATGCCCGAGTGAGGCCTCGCCCGCCATGTTGTGACATCATGGCCCCGGCTTCCATCTTAGATGACCTTGAACTTTACATCAAAGTCACAGAAGGTCAAATTTAAAACAAAATTAAGAAAAAAAATTTAAAAATTTCGATAAAAATTAACAGATACCAAAAAATTCCAAGTAAAACATTTTACATTACCACAAACTTGTTTTAGGTCTCCATATTGTTTCTTGGGGTTCCTTTCGACTCTTCCGGAAATTTTTCGACTTCACATCATATCCTAACCCCACTTTTTTAAAAATAAATAACATTTAATATAATAAATATAAACTATAAAGAACTTTTTAACCCCCTTCCCAATGATCCTTTCGCCTCCCCTTTTACCACTACAAGTATTTTATTTTACTGATAATCACATTTTGAATTCCCCTCTCCCTTCCCTTTCTTTGCCCCTTTCTTATTACTCATCTAAAATATTAACTTTGTGGTTGTCTCTAAACCAGCATGACACCAATGTCATCTCAAAGGGGCTAGATGACCCCGAGAAGTAGTGTCCATCGATTGAGGCTATATATTGTGCAGCATCATCAAAATAAAACACTTTTTTAAATACAAAAAATATTATTATAAGTAATTTTAAAACTTAATTTATATACCATTAATGAATATTACTTAAATTCAACTTCAATCTATATACAATCCATTCTTAATAAACTCAATCAGTCAAAATGTTTCAAAGTAGTAAAAATAATTTATTTGCGTAACATAATTTTTTTTATATCTACACAGACATTATTTTCCTATAGACCACTAATGACTATGCACACCCTCCTACCAAATTAAGTCGAACTTCTTCTATTTCCGATTAAATCTATTCAGTAATCTAAATAGTTGTTTTAAAATAATACTGCAATATACACTAATAGATTCAAACTGTGCGACCTTAGGTATAGCATAGCTATAATTATCCTCATTAACCTTAAAAATTACGTACTCCGTGAAGCTGAAAAGTTTACCAATTAGTAAAGTAGTAAAGTAGTAAAGATAGTAAATGCATTTCATGTTCATTTTGTTTAATTCCTTATTCATAGTGATTGATATGCTATGGTTCTTTTCAATTGGTGAGATCGTTCTCATGGCTTTGTCAAGATTCTCTACACTGCATTGACCAGTTGGGATTTCAAACATGCTTTCAGCACCATGTGCGTTTGTATAAACGAGCTGGTTATTTGCAGGTGTAATTTTGTGTGTTAGATATGTTTTGCAAAACTAAACTAATGCTACCAAGTGGTCTTCTGTCTATCGGGCAATGGAGACACTTCCATAGTATTGATTCGTTATTCATTAACACAAACACTTTAATCAATTATTTATAATATAAATAACATGGGTAAGACTGACTAGAATATCAAAACAGGAACCTTATGGCATCATTTTTACAAGACATCGTACTGACTTTCTGCCTAACAATATCAGGTGCCTAATTGTTTGCCCTAACAGCTGCAGGCAAGATGATTCTTATGATAGAAAACTTTATACACACACATGACTGGCTGAATTTTAGTATGCTGTACATATGCTTCAAAAGCTTGCTTCAACCAAAATATGTCGTTTTGAAAGCTGACATGGATTCCATTAGTAAAGAGCTTAACGAGCCGAAGACAAATTTCTTCCATTCAAACAAAGAGTTGGTGTGGTAGATGATTGTTGTAAATACTCTGTTGTCCTCTTTGATGATGTCATACTAGATAACCAAGACATGATGAGAGAATATTTCACACTTGGTAGGCATAATCATGTAGACTGCATCTACTTGGCTTAGACATACTCGAATGTGCCGAAACAGCTTATAAGGGACAATGCTAACTTCTCTGCATCTCCAGACCGAATGACACAAACCTTAGACTTTGTTTGCAGATATATGTCGTTTGAAATATTTTGTGTGCACAATACTAGGCCCAGGACAATGGCTTAATCACAGTAGATATGGCACACAAGTCGAACGATGGTAAGTATTGCAACAAGATAAAATATTTTCTAAATGTTAAAGCTCAAACATCATATATAACTGAATCAGGAATTTAGCAAAAGATACCAAGTCCACTTTTTGAGAAAAATCAGATTATATGAGATTCCGACTCTCCAAAACATTCTTTTGGCTATCAGTAACAAAAGAAACCAATCCCTATACAAGGCATACATTAAACGGACTGGTAAATATATGTGGAACTTGCAAATGGTACCAAGTCCTGGACTTGGTATCTTTCGCTAATGACAAATGTTATGGATACTACAAGGGCACTGTGATTCTCTACTTTAAACGGTGCTGTTACTACCAGTTCGTTTACAAATCTTGTTTGAAAGGAGTTGTTGAAGTACATGAACAGCTTCATACCTCTACTCTTCAGCTCCCAGGACAGTTGAGTTACGTTATAATGCTTACAGAAATGGAACTGCACCAATTAAAAATTCAAAACTTAAAGACATTCGCGGTATGTGGAGCGGTCACATTCTACGACAATATACTACATTGGCGGCCTGCCACAAACTGATAGACGTGTCCATGAATGTGCCAACAGTGCATTTTTTGTTTATGACTTACATTACTGTCTTTGTAGAATCTGTTTCCATGTTGTTCAGTAGTTTTTTCATTAATATATACCAAAGTTCCAATGATTTGCACCAAGGAAAATATACACTTTCTCTGATAGTGTAATACATAACATTGCTTTATGGGTATCAAGTACCAGATGGTAGTGTATTTGCAAAATACATCTCTATGTATCGTATTATTAGTTTTTCACTAGAATATACCAACATTGCACTAATATCTACTCAAGACGTTATGTTTTATGTGCCATTGTTAGAATGAATGTTACCGATTTGCAAATGGCACCAAGTCCCCTTACTTTATTAATTCATAAAAAAATAAAAAAAAAACTAATTTTATCCACGTGAATTATGATTTATATTATTCCACATACACTAAACTTTTAAGTTATCTATTACTGATAACCTGTTTTATTCCTAGATTCACAATGACAAGTCTTTTGTTGTTTCCCAACAATTTGCTTGCTTGGACTTTAAACATTTTTGCAAATTCCTGAACCAGTTGAAAATTTCCTTTAAAACTATATGTTTAAAATTATGTATACATAATTATTATTTCAATAAATACAACGCTTCCTTCTGACAGAGTGAAAGGCTTTGGAATTTTAAAAATAATATTTTATCACCTGCATGGAATGGAATACCTAGGTAAGGTTTTTATAATCATCATGTTTCATTATTATCTCATTTACTAGTCCATCCATCATAAAAATGTATTCAGTCTAATCATTACCTATGTAGAATATTTTCTCTTGTGCACTGAATTTGCTAACCAAGTGTATGATGTTAATTATATTACTTTGGTAGTAGTCTGATGTAACAAACGTGCTCAACTTATCATGCTGCGAGGCAACCGATTGGCTTAGCTGCAGCAAGTCTACATCAAGAGACTGTTTAGCAATTTGGATTTGCGAGTTAACCATGCTGTTGCAACTTAGGCATTACAATGCTTTTATTCGCTAACACCCTTCTTAGCTGAGCTTGTATTGCAGAAACAATATAGCTATTTTTTTGGCAAACTGCAACATGTAACTTCTTCAAGTTTATAATGCGATCTTCACATATCCTAGGTTCCCTAGTCCATAATTCCACCAATGCATTTCCGATTATATCCATTGTGTAAAAAAAGTGAAAAAAAAAATTCCAATTAAAAATTACGAGAAAGGTGGTCCAGCACTATCACGCATATGTGACCATCATCGAAATATTGTACTCGATCCTCGTTGTAAGGTATGCCACCTTTTGGTTACTTGACAAGCTTATGCAGTGAGACTCCACCAAATGAATTAAAGAAGCCCATCTCATCAAACACTTTTCAATAACATACCCAGTGCATTCACTAGTGTTCGGAGATATCCAAATTACAACCTGACATTCACATTTACATGGTACTTTGGGCAATTCACCGATCATAAACACACCTCGAAAATGCATAATGTCTAATTTGGCAACCATCTTTTCAATATCGTAGTTAGTGAGAGGAACTACTTTTGAATTTTTTGACTTCATTTCCTTATATTTCTATTGCCAAATTTGGTCTTTGCTGCGCTGCTAATTCTTGGACTTTTTCTTAGCATTAATTACTTATGTACTGATAGGTGATGCAACACTGCCATATGCTCCAAGAGCTGCTAATGCAGCCAAGATCAACGGTAAGAGTCCACCTCTGTGTAAACCACTGTCTGTCTTCATCTCTTTTGCCATTATCTTCAGTTTCAGTAAGGAGATAGTGAGCATCATACAATTTCCAACCTTCAACTTCTTCGCCTTACATTCGAGCTGTTCTTTCATTAGAAAAGGATCACTATTTACACCATTCAGCTCATCGTTCGATAGTTAAAACGTAATATATTTTACTATAATTTTGTTGTATAGGGAAATTTGTCATCTCATTTTGATACACCAACAAAGCTTACACTAATATGCATCGCAGAAACGGTGAAGCCAGCCCACATTCTCACACGAATGTGATATGAAGCGAACACTCATTTGAACGCCTTTTTTTCTCTAGCTTATTATCGGCCACGTTTTGTTCAGCAAAGTCTTTATGATAATTTTATGCTATAAAGATATTCGAACCCTTCAGCTCATCGTTGGGTTGTAGAAACACAATATTATTCAATTCCATTTTAATCTAAAGGAAAGAAAATATATTATATCATTTTGATACTCCAAACAAGGTTACAATTAATATGGTTGGCAGAACAAGTGACATAAGCACCTCCTTTTTACTGAGATCAGCATCTGAAGCGAACACTCGTTTGAACACTTTCTCTAGCTCATGTCATTTAGCCAAGTCCTTATAATAATGATATGCTACATTTTTCGCGAGCTGTGGTGTCCAATGGATTGATCAGTTCATCGTCATTAGCGAATCTTTCCTCTAATTTTGTACCAGGACCAAGAAAGCAGTAGCCTGAGGACACGAGTTAATTATATCGCTAAACAATGCCTTGCCATGATGTTCTGTCTTCCAGAATGTGTGTGGCATTGCGTTCGACATGCAAATGAGTTATTATATGCCCTTAGGGTGTTCACAACGAAGTTGCTGAGTTTTTTACTGAGCCTATTTATTATCCCGAACTTCTTGTTGTGCTAGTTGTCGTTGCCAGCACCATTCTCACAACGAATTACGAGCAGACAGTCAATAAGTGTTCTAACATAAATCCAGCTATACATACTCCTTTAATACTCCTTTGGAATACACCATATATATTTAAATTATTTGTTATTATATATATATTAAAGATCCAGAATTTATTTACACTAAATCAGTATGCCAAAGATCGCATATCAGAAAAATATAACTTCTCTTCTAAGTAGTACATTTTGGCCGGTTCTGGGACAAAGGAATGTGGGGTCAAAGCATCGGTGCCACTGATGTATTGGCCACCATCTTGTATGACGTCACCAGCGCCATATTGTATGATGTCACCTCCGCCATATTGGATGATGTTACTTTCAGAATTTGCAAAAAATTTCGAAATTTCCAAAAATTTCCATAGTTCAAAAATTTGAAAAAATCCTATGATTAAAAAGCAATATAATTTATGCCTGCCATCTTGTTTCCGGCGTCCATCTTGTCTGCGATACCTGTCGTTAATTGTTTTACTTAAATGTAGGCAATATTCTTGAAGTGGTTTCCTCTGAGTCTTCCGAATTTTTTTATAACTCGAAATCCTACCAACCTCCCTCATACTTCATTATGTAAAATAATTTTTCTACTAAAATTGATTTAAGTAAATAACTGTACCACACCTGAATTTGCTCCCTTAGCCTTTCCCATGCAAATAACTTAAACCCGACCCCTATCCTAGCTGTCCCCGAATGTTTTCCAATAAATCCAATATAATTAACTATAGGGGTTTTCTCCGAGACTTCCGAAATTTCTCTATTTTACATTCCAAACATATCCCTCTCTCACCTCATAGAGAATATAAGTTTATTAAAAAAATTTACTTCAAGTAAATAATTATATTACACCTGGATGGGCTCTGCTTCCCATTCTCTATGCTAATAACATAAACCCGACTCCTATCGTAGCCATCCCCGCATATTTTCCGCAAAATCCAATTAAATAAAATATTTCCTATAAGTCCAATTAAATTAAAATGTATGGGTTTTCTTAGAATCTTCCGTTTTTATATTTTGCATTCCAAATGCACCCTACTCACACTTCATATCATATTTTTTTAAAGTAAAATCAATTTAAGTTAATATCTGTGCCATGCTTGGATGAACTCTTTTATTTACCAGACCACGACCCTAGCTATCGCGGAACAATTCCCAATAAACCTAATCAAATAAATAAACGTTTTCTCCGAGTCTTCCTCAATTTTAAAGATTTCACATTCCTTCCTAACCGCTACCCACTCATCATAAACAATAAATATTTCTAAATTAATATAAAAAATTAACCAACACTATATGCCTAGAGAGGCTTCCTTAGCCCCCACACTATACTTTGCAGTCATACCACTGGTAGATGCATCCCCCCATACCCTGATCGTCACAAGCCTTTAGTACTTTCTTCACTTCACAAGCCACCACACGCATGCTCATCATATGCTCATTATGTGACACTCCTCACCACCATACCATAATGTCATTGTGTACAACCACCACCTCCTCCCGAGTCAGCACTAACATGTGTAGCAGTATGGTGCAATATCAACCTTTGTACTTCCCCTATGCTCCCCATCATATGAGTCCCCACATTCCTGAGACATTACACCATATTGTTGTTCCAACATGACACACATAAGTCTGTAGACGACCTTCAACATCTTTCTCGCGAGAAAATTCCCCCCCCCTAATTCCAACCCCATGCTGATTCAGCACACATGTTACACAGCATGGTACAATACTAATCTTTGGACTCTCCCCTCCCTTTACCACCGAGAAAGCACATTCCTAAAGCATGACTCCAGAATGGTGGTGCAAATTGGGCATCACTCAATGAACGTACCCCACCCCCAGCCACTCTGACATGCGTTCCCTTATCACTTTTCATATATCAGCACATAACAAATTCTGCAAAATCAGTTTTCAGTAAACCAATAGCGCTAGTGTCACATCGTTCCAAACTGCCATTATTGGATTAAAAAGCATGCACTACCTACTTATATGCATCTAGATGATGATACCTGCAACTGCCTGTCATGTGTAGAGATCTTCAGGGATTGTGCTTCTGATCCAGACACACCACATCGCGAGAGTTGTTACAAGAAGTCACAGCCCACACACAACAAGTGTCTACAATACCCTGCTAGAAAGAGGCGTGTATGGAGTTTATCGCTGTTTCATTTGTTAGCCTCAAATATGTTTCTGGCAGAGATATGTGTTGAAACATTTAGGAATTCCAATTACAAGGCACTTTCATCATCAAACAAGTGTCGGTATCGGACAGTGACGATGACCTGTCAACCAATGACTTCACCTTTGAGCCACCCTGCCCCTAGGATCATCTAAGCGACATGATACAACAGGCATGTCATCTACAAATGTACAAAAATATGGACTCAGGTTGGATTCCAGTGATTCCCTTACTTTAAGATATTCGACGTTTTGGGTAGTATCACAAATGTAGATGTCCCTATGTTCTTCATCGGAAATGATCAAAAACTTGTATTACATAACGTGTGCACGAACAGTGTTAGAATTATCGATGCATACAAGTAGTTTGGCAATCCAAAGTTCAGAAAACTCATAAAAATTTACCCTAACACACTTCAAAACTGCGAGAAACTCTTTTCTGTGCCTAGTGTAGCTCTGAAGCCATGAGACTTTGGCATTATATCAACCCAATATGACTAACCTATAGTATATGTTAAACCAGTCATTAAAGTAATGAAGTGGAAATTTTTTTGTTAATAATAAATAATATAAAAATATTTCTGTATTATTTATATAAATAAAAGGATGTAACAAAAATAATAACATTTAAATTTTCCTTTTAGTGGAAAAGAAATAAATAATAGTAATAAATGAAACAAATAAAGCTATAGAAAGGGAGTAATAGTATAACATGTCATAATCAAGTAAGAAGAAGGTACAACAAAGAAGGTCATCACTACGCATATAGCACTCCAGTCGAGGGTATTTGGATTATACTCAATGGACCACGGCTCAAATCCCTGTCAGAGAACTAAATGCTAAACATCACAACTTTCCAATAATGTGTTATAAGTTTGTGTTAGATTCAAAACAATCACATACATGTACATCACGTCTACAAATACGAAATATCCCCTTTCATACTCATCCCCCTTTCAACTATCGTAATGAATTTTCGCTTGTAATATATATTTGAAAAACTCCTCCACAACCCAAACGAATACAAAGTGGAAAAATAATATATATTTTTCCAACTGCCCAGACGTACCATTTTATGTACCTAAACATATCTTCCAATCGCAGTCAAGTATCATAGATAAAATAAACAACACATGTCTAGTTTCAAACTTTTCCAAATACATTGCACGTAATGAAGCCTGCTACGGTAACCCAATGAGCCAACTGAACCTAACATATGCCCATGGAGCCTAAACAAGCAGTACGCATATTGGCTAAAGCTCCTAGTAACATGATAGTATCTACTGTAAGTATTAACATATAAAGTTTGTTGAAAGGCTAAAGTACTTCAAGATATGATAAATCCTATACACCCCTTCCATAGATGGATCACATATAGACAGCTGCATGCATGCGTAAATCCCCACAAACACCCCACACACACATTCCCCATAACCACACACCCTACACACCACACACACTCACACAAACCCCCTCCATAAACACACACTCCACATACCCATACACATCACCCCTTCCCCCCCCCAACTCTACGACCCATCACATCCCCCATGCACAAACTACACATCCATATACATGCACCCACACATCGCACACCCTTTCATGTAAACATTCACATGACTGTGATGCTCCACACATATACCATTTATCCACATACACTCAATCACAAAACACTCTACCACGCAAACACTCGCACAACTGTATTACTCCACACATATCAGTGTACACTTCACAAACACACATACAGACACACACTCCACTAACACCTTACTACTTCATATCCGATAATTGAAATCCAGCATACGACAAGACTACTCATCATCTTATATAGTGCTGTGAGGAGGCATCCATGTAGCCACCTCACTCCTGTATACCACACTTATAAACCCCAATTATTTGGACATCAGTTTTAGACCTCTATATTAGAGCGCCACTCCTTTTACTGTACTATTTAGATCGTTTATGTATCCTGGCTGTAAGTGTACACATGTTCAGAACTTCAATTCCTGTATTTAAGTTTTTACCCCAAATACCCAGACTTAATATCTTATCCCATTTACAATCCCAGTGAGATAAATTAAGATAACGCAGTCTATATTACACAATACCTTAGGTCCAACTCTTCAGTAAATTGTATATTTTCCCACATTCATGTATTAAACGCACAGACATAGTATTAAAACTTGGATTTATTTTTAAAGTTCATACTACATGCTAAGAATTTACAAGTAGAAAGAACCACACTGTATCCCCATAACAGTATTAGGAAGCAGGGGATCGCACCTTAATTCGCAAGAGGCGACTTCATCTTCGGCAGTAATACGTATGGCAAATGGTCTTCTTGACCTTTGATATGTCGACTACCATCACGAACTTGCAGTGCCTGCAGTTCTATGTGAGGCTCCTGCTGTTTTATGTGAGCTGTCAGCATTTTGTGTGAGGTGCCTGCTGTTTTATGTGAGGTGCCAGCAATTTTATGTAAGGTAACTTCAGTTTTATGTGAGGAGGCAGTTATATGTGAAATGTCAGCAGCATTATATGAGGTGCCTGCAGTTTCATGTGAGGTGACTGCAGATTTATTTAAGGTGCCTGCAGTTCTATATGAGGTGCCTGCTGTTCTGTGTGAGGTGCCTGTTTTATGCGAGGTGCCTACAGTTCTTTGTGAGGTCGCAGCTGTTTTATGTGAGGTGTATGCAGTTTTATGTGAGGTGCATGCAGTTTAAAGTGAGATGCCTACAGTTCTATGTGAGGTGCTTACAGTTTTAAGTGAGGTGCCAGCAGTTTTATGTGAGATGCCTGCAGTTTCATGTGATGTGCATTCAATTCTTACGTGTGGTGCCTTCGATGATAAGTGCGGTGCCTTCATGGTTTTGTGGGGATCAGGCGTAGAAAATGGTTTTAAATTCGGGTGTATAGAACCAATAATGCAAATATTAGTATATTTCTGCAAAATATCACCCCGAGTAAACCGACGATGACAAACTGCACACAAGAGTCCCGAGCCCATTTGTTTTTATCGTACATGTTCAACGCACACTGCTACAAGTTGTAAGTACTTTACCATAGAGGCGACAATGGAAGTACATCGTTAACGAACGCAATACTCGGAGGCTATAAATATTCCGATAAACGAGCACACAGGTACATATACTTAAGTAGACTACTATTAGTTAATTACACCGAGATTCGCTCGCTGATTCATTACCTACGTCTGTTACATGTACGGGAAGAGTAACTTTTTGTTTATACTCCTTTATACTAATACAAAAAATGTATAAAAAATAAAATATACTCTTATTATCTTAATTTACTCCTATGTCTTGTTTGTCAACTCACCAGTAAAAATTCACCCGTGATAATTCACCTGTCAGGGGTCACCAGTGAGGAGTTGCCTGTCAGGAGTCAACTGTGTGATGCCGTACTGCAAATAATTATAAAAATCCAAGCCAATGGATATAAGATATTGTGTATGCAGCGTGAATCAACATGTTTACCCGTTTCTGCTACGTCACAAGTGAAACAGTGTCGTCATTGCTGTAGTCTTTAATATATGACAATGCCGGATGCCATGAATAAAAAGCGAATATGCCCATGACTTTCATCTCCATTCAGCTGTCCATTTAACCTTTGAGTAAATAAATTAACCGCAAACATTATATGTGACCAATTAAATATTAATTTCACCATTACCTCAAAATAGCTTTAAGAGTCAATCCAAACATTTTCAGTAAACAAATACATCCCAGTTTGCAAACATAAAATAATTCATGCTCATATCAACCTACCTTTCCAAGCATACATTAAATTGCAATACCACATGAGTACACCTTTAATCTTATGTCTATCCAACCCAAATACACTATACCATTATTAACTTAACAAGTATTTTAAAACTAACGATCAGTGCGGGGTAGCTCACACGCTCCCTATAATAACGACTGTGGCCGAAGCATATACAATCAAATAACTAAAGAATTATGTTTATAATTTATCATTAACTCCCAAGCCTTCATACAACATACAAACAGTTATATTATTATTCCAACCAGCATGTAATATCATGTAACTTATTACCCAGAAAATAACATGGATTATTCTTGCACATGTAAAAGAGACTATAAGTGCGGCGGCATTCCATCGTAACTTACAGACAAACAAAATTTAATTACCCATCAAGACTTAGACATAGAATTATGGAAGCATACATTAATATAGTCATATATTATCATATGTATACCAATATATATATATATTCATATTTATATATATATATGTATGCATATTGATATGCCAGCATATGGATATGGAAAGTAAGCATGCATAAGAATAGGAATAGGAATATTATACATATATATATATATACATATATACATATATATATATATATATATATATATATATATATATATATATATATATATATATATATATATATATATATATATATATATATATACTGATATGCTGGCATAATGGATAAAGAAACATAAGTATATGTAACTATATGAATATAATGTGTACGATTTTAAAATTTATCGATATTTGGGAAGAGGAATAGAAAAATTCTTCTCAGGTAGCTTCAATTTTTGTCCAAGCCTAAGGCGGAAGGTGACGTCATCAAATATGGCGGACGTAACGTCATCCAAGTGGGTTATTAGTCGCGATTGTATGAAAAAATAAAATTATTGAGGTAAATGGGTTGAAGCCTATTACTTCTGCACTGCTGAACTCGATGTAAATGGCCAATAAGTGTGCAACTGTCTGATGTAGCCAAACAAGTATGTTAAACTTTCAAGACAACTTTCACCTATTTCTCGTGATGAATACATCTTCAGGACAACCGCCTGGATGTTCGAATGTCTATACAGATATTTTATCACCATGAATTGTGATTTTCAAATTTGTGTTATAGGAGCATAGAAGTTACATCACACTGGTAAATGTAGTATGGTACGTTGTGAGGTTACTCATACAATAAATATAAATGTTATATTACACTGCTGATGGTTAAGAGGACGTAACGTTGGTCGCCTCAGCGATGTCATTGCATGTTTACGGTGGCTATTCTAAACATATTATTATCATAGCCTACTACCCGTGCTGTCACAGCAGAACGCTATATTGCTGGCAATCTCCCAACATGATGCTTGAGATGTGTGGCATGGATTTCGTCGAGGTGGCTATTATGGTGTGACTGATACAAGGACTACCACTGTAGTATTGTTACATAGTGATCATCTCCGCAACCAATACGAACATTTGAATGATAACATATATGTACAGGAGGTGTTATTCCCTCATAAGGAAAATGTTACAAGTACTGAGAAAATGGTTTCCTCAAGCCTGTCACCTTTGAAGATATGAAGTTAAGAATATGTGTTTTCAGCATTGCTCACAAGAATTACCTGGTTTATTTATTTATACATTTTTTTCTGTTGAATTGTCACATCTATATGATAAACTTAGATGGTGGGGATGCGTATCTAATGTTTTACTTGGATGAGGTGGATAAAGGAAAACTTTATTATTGCTGGAATATATTCACTGCACGTGGTTAGTTAGTACTATGCTTATACAAGTTTAGATGGGGTATTATTATATATGGATGATTTAATACAATTAAAAACTCTGGTTTGGATGACTAATATGACGGAATATGTGTTAGTGACTACAAAGTTTAAACTTGTACCTGTTTTTCACAATTGATTCGTTCTCGGAAGGAATGGGTATGTGTGTGATATTGACTATGTCTAAAAGCGTGAAAATATACACTTTTTTTTTTTACAGATTGTAAGTATATAGACTGGTTAGGCCTTCAGAAAAAGTGACATTACGTTATAGTATGATAATGACAGATGGGGGAGGGGGGCTGTCTTACATAAGACTGATTTAGTAAAAGTAACTGGAAAAAAATGGAGCTGCAGTGGCTCCGCAAAGATACTTGCTGTATGGGGTGGTCTGGTAATTATAATGAATGGTAAAAAAGTTGATTAATATGTTTGTTGTAAACCGACTACAAGTATTCATGAACAAAATTACCGATCTTCGGGGTATTTATGTTACTACGTTAATTGATAGCGATTGACATGGTTTGTGCTATGTCTTGATAGGTAATTCAATTGAGTTCGTCTGTAAGATACGATGGAGTGGCACCAAACTTATGATTTCTCTTACATGTGCAAGAACAATCCATGTTTTTTTCTGGGTGGTGAGTTACATTACACAGTTTTTTGGTTGGAATAATAATATAACTGTTTGTATGTTGTACGAAGACCTGATATATGATTGGAAACTGTGCTATGTTAGTAAACTGGTATGTATACCTTACTAAATGTTTTTGAATTGACTGTCAAGGCTATTTTGAGGTCATAGCGAAATTATATTTTTTTGTGTTGTACAATACTTGCGGTTAATTGATTTATTCAAAGGTGAAATGAAAAGTTGAATGAAGAGATGAAAGTGTTGGGTATATTCCCTTTTTATTCATGGAGTCTGGCATTGTCATTTACTAAAAACTACAGCAATGACGACACTGTTTAACTTGTGATGTAGCAAATTCGGGTAAACATGTTAATTCACGCTGCATACACAATATCTTATATCCATTGTCTTGGATTTTTATAATTATTTGCAGTAAGACATCACACAGTTGACTCCTGACAGGCGACTCCTCACTGGTGACCCCTGACAGGTGAATTATCACAGATGACTTTTCACTGGTGAGATGACAAAAGAGTCATGGGAGTAAATTAAGATAATAAGATTATTTTTTTTCTTTTATACATTTTTGTATTGGTATAAAGGAATATAAACAGAAAGTTACTCTTCCCGTACATGTAACAGACATAGGTTATGAATCAGCGAGCGAATCTCGGTGCACTTAGCTAATAGTAATCTACTTAATTATATGAACCTGTGTGCTCGTTTATCGGTATATTTATAGCCTCCGAACATGGCGTTCATTAAATATATACTTCCGTTGCCGCCTCTATGGTAAAGTATTTACATCTTGTAGCAGTGTGCGCTGACCATGTACGACAAAAAACTGTGTTTGGGACTCCTGTGTGCAGTCTGTCATCGTCGGTTTACTCGGGGTGATATTTTGTAGATATATTCTAATTCTTGCATTATTGGTTCTCTACAACATAATTTAAAACAATTGTCTACGCCTGTTCCCCACACAACTGTGAAGGCACCGCACATATCATCGCAGGTACAACACATAAAACAGCTGGCACTTCACATAAAACTGCAGGCACCTCTATTGAAACTGCTGGCACCTCACATGAAACTGCAGGCATCTCACATAAAGCTGCTGACACTTCATATAAAATGTCTGGCACCTCACATAAAACAGCAGGCACCTCACACGAAATGCTGGTAGCGCACATAAAACAGCAGGCACCTCATATAGAACTGCAGGCACTGCAAGTTCGTGATGATAGTCTACATATCAAAGATCAAGAAGACCATTTGCCATACGTATTACTGCCGAGGATGAAGTTGCCTCTCGCGAATGAAGGCGCGGTTGCCTGCTTCCTAATACTGTTAGGAGGATACTGTGTGGCTCTTTCTACTTGTAAATTCTTAGCATGTTATATGAGGTTTAAATAATAAATCCAGGCTTCATCACTCTGTGCATTTAAAGCATGAATGTGGGAAAATATACAATTTACTAAAGAGTGGGACGTATGGTATTTTGTAAAATAGATTGTATTATCTTAATATATCTCGCTGGGATTGTAAATTGGATAATATATTACGCCTGGGTATTTGGGACAAAAACTGAAACACACGAATTTAAGTTCTAAACATGTGTATACTTACAGCCAGGATACATAAACGTTCTAAATAGTACACTAAAGGGAGTGGCGCCCTAACATTGAAGTCTAAAAGAGAGGTCCAAATAATTGGGGTTTATAAGTGTGGTATACAGGAGTGAGGCGGCTACATGGATGCCTCCTCACAGCACTATATAGGATGATGATAAGTCTTGTCGTATGCTGGATTTCAATAATCGGATATGAAGTAGTAAGGGGTTAGTGTGAGTGTGTGTATGTATGTGCGTGTGTTTGAAGTGTACACTGATGTGTGTGGAGCAATACAATTTTTCGAGTGTTTGGGTGGTGGAGTGTTTTGTGTGTGGGTGTGAGTATAAGGATAAATGTTATGTGTGTGGAGCATCACAGTTATGTGAATGTTTACATGATATGGTGTGTGATGTGTGATTTCAGGTATATGGATGTGTAGTTTGTGCGTAGGGTGTGTGATGTGGTGGTGTGTTGTGGGGGGTGTGGCATGTGTGGGTACGAGGAGTGTGTGTATGTGGAGGGGGTTTGTGTGTGGGGGGAGTGTTTGTAGGTGTTTATGCATGCATGCGACTCCCTATATGTGATCCATCTATGGAAGGGAAGTATGGGATAATCATATCTTGAAGTCATTTAGCGTTTCAACACACTTTGCGTACATTAATAATTATATGTTCTTTCACGTAACTAGGTACTTTTAGCCAGTTTGCTTAATGCTTGTTTAGGCTACATGAAATGGAGCATAATAAAAGTTTCCACTTGAAATTATGCAACAGTCACTATACAATAGACTATCACACACGCAAATATAATTTAACATTTATTTACAGTGGTATAGTGGAAATGGCCGATTTACGGGCGTGTAGTGTTATGTGATGGTTGGTGAAGGATTGAGGTTTTCTGAGGCTCCCTGCTTTACATATATTAAATACTTGAGTTTTATCATGAGGGCTTGGATGCCTTTCTGTATTATGCTCCACGGGCGTATGTTAGGTTTAGTTGGCTCATTAGGTTACCATAACTGGCTTCATTATGTGCAATGTATTTGCAAAAGTTTGAATCTAGACATTTATTGTTTATTTTATATATGATACTTGATTGCGATTCAAAGATATGTTTAGGTACATAAAATGGTACGTCTGAGAAGTTGGAAAAAAATGTATTTTATTTTGCCACTCTGTGTTCGTTTGGGATGTGGAGGAGTTTTTCAAACATATATTACATGTGAAATTTTATTACGGAAGTTGTAAGGGGGAAGAGTAAGAGAGGGGATATTTAGTATTTGTGGATGTCATGCATATGTATGTGATTGTTTTGAATTCAACACATACTTATAACACATCACAGGTAAGTTGTGATGTTTAACACTTTTGTTCTCTGACAGGGATTTGAGCCGTGATCCATTAGAGTAAAATCCAAAAACCCTCGACCGGAGTGCAATATGTGTAGGGATGACCTTCTTTGTACCTTCTTCTCACTTGAATGTGCCATGTTATAATATTGTTTGCCTTCCTACTGCTTTATTTGTTTCATTTATTACTACTATTTTTTTCTTTTCCGTTGAATGGTAATTTAAATTTAAATGTTTTTTGTTAAATCGTTTTACTTACGGAAATACACACGAAACATTTTTATAACATTTATTATTAACAAAAAAATTTTCTCTTTCAATACTTTAAAGTATGGTTTTTACATAAACTATAGGTTAGCATTACATGAATGTTACACGTGTTGTTATAAAACCAAAGTCACGTGGCTTCAGAGTTACACTGGGCACAGATAAGAGTTTCCTCACAGTTGTGAATTGTGTTAGGGTAAATTTTTATGAGTTTTCTGAACTTAGGGTAGCCAAACTGCTTGTATGCATAGATAATTCTAACTTTGTTCATGCACAAGTTATGTAATGCAAGTTTTTTATTAGTTCCCATGACGAACATAGGGACATCTGCATTTATGATACCACCCAAAACGTCGGATATCTTGCAGTAAGGGATATCACCGGAATCCAACTTGAGTCTATAATTTTGGTACATCTGTAGATGGTATACCTGTTGTATCATGCGGCTTTTATGATCCCAAGGGCAGGATGTCACGAAGATGAAGTCATTGGTTGACAGGTCATCGTCACTGTCCGATATCGACACTTGTTTCATAATGACAGTGCTTTGTAATTGGAATCCCTGAATGTTTCAACACATATCACTGCCAGAAACTTATTTGAGGCTAATAAACGAAACAGCGTTAAACTCCATACACGCCTCTTTCTAGCAGGGTATTGTAAACACTTGAGGTGTATGGGATGTGGCTTCTTGTGAAAACACTCGCGATGTGGCGTGTCTGGATCAGAAGCACAATCCCTGAAGATATCTACACAAGACAGGCAGTTGTAGGTATCATCATCTAGATTCAGATATGCAGGTAGCGTTCTAAAATAGAATTGTATTTCTTGTCGAGAAAATGCTTGTTACTCAAATAATGACCACTAGCAGCGACTTTACCTGAGCCTTATTTATAGCACTTCAAATTTGACTTTGTGGGGTAGTTATAGACTCTTAAATGTAAGAGGTTAATCGAATGAAAAACGTCTGATTTGCCCTTTGCACAACCACTGGTGACGGTGTCCTCTATTATATATTTTCAAAATAATCACTTGAAGTTTAATGCCACTAGAAAGTTTTGATGGGAAAAGGTTTCGCGGAAACGTTTTTGGATCCCCAACCTTGATATTAGTGAGATAATATCTTATGTGAGCTGACGTTGTCGAGGAATCTATGTGTAAAGTGAAATTGCATAATCCATTTTAACCTTTTAAACGACTGTGTGTATATTGCACTAATTCGATCTGCCTTTCAGTTTTGTGTCAAAATTGAATGTTCACATGCAGTTTTAACGGAATTAAGAGGCCAGAATCACCTGGAATGTTGACCTGAGCTACTTGGAAAGGCGTCACATAACGTCGAATTAATTCTTGAAAACAAATTTAATTTTAAAAATTAAATATTAATGTTCTGGGCTCACTGCAGTTGTACAGCATGACGTATCGGTAGGTTACTGTACAGTGAAACTCCTGTTTAATTTCTCGCTGGTCATACTTGCTTTTCAGATAGTCTGCCTTGAAAGTTTACAATTTTAGTTTTACTATTAATAATCAAGTTATCTTATAAAGTAAAAAATAATACATATAATTTTTAAATACTTACGTAAACATCATTCTGACGCGAACAATACCTCAATATCTCTAATGAGATATCGATATCATGGGTTGATGGAAAACAAATTTTGTGCTTTTTTACCTATTTATTTGTCGAATTTGGAAATAATTTAATTTCAAATTTTAGGCTTTTGTATGAGTATCCAATTGAAGTGCAAATCACTACGATAGCCCGTTCAGTTGAATCAAAATCGAACATTCATTAAAAATCGCATATAAACCCTGCACTTTACTGACAGTACGAACTTAAAAAAAATCTTAAAACCCTTTTTGCTATCGTTTCTAGTCTAGTATTTACTGTAGGAAACTTACAAAGCATACACACTTATAATCACAAATCCATTCGTTTTCAAATAAGTAACCTGATAATAGTAGAGTAGAAATTCTAAACGATCTAAGTTCGAAAAATATGCTTATGTGTAAAAGGGAAATAACAGTGCCGCAAGATCATACGTACATGTGGGACATGCAACCTTTCAACGATTTTAAAAACTATTAGGAACATTTTTGGGAATTTGCTCTTACAGCAGAGCATAGGCACTCGCACATACACTTTGATGTTATCAACTCAGTTCTGTCTCTTTTGACACTTAGATCATTTAGAATTTCCACTCCACAGTTATATTTAGAAAGAGGAAGTATCCACGAAGCTAATTTCACAGCAATTTATTTCAGAGCATTACGTGTACACGTGCAGCTTTGCTTGATGGTTACAGGACAGCGGGTCTTTGTATAGATATATCCGCTTATTTGACTGTACCAACCCAAATAGGTTACTGCGACGCCACATGTTCACGATTTGCAAGTAATTTGACGAGAAACAAAGAAGTTAACATGTTATCTCAGACCATGAAGCAGAGCTGTAGATGTGCACACAAACGACTGAAACAAGTTGTTGCAAAACTTTTTTACCGCAACCTTACAGTCTATATTATTATATTAAATTATTTTGATGTATCGTTAACATGCCATACAATTTTCTATTAATATTTTGTAAAATAAGTAAATTAATGTTTTGTACATTATGACACAAAATGGTTTAAAGTTGTAATCAATCTGTTTAGGAATAAAATTTTACATTTAAATATTTTGTCATGACTACAGTATGCCATTTTCAAGAACTTACCGTACAAAGCGTACAATGAAATGCGTTGTTTTGTCAAAATATTGACACAACTACTGAATGCCCAGCAATTTTACAAACATTTTAGCGTCTAACAGTTGTTTTTGCTCCGTAAGCCCATACGTACAAACTTGGAAATATATATATTGTTAAACGCAGCCTATATCCTCAACTTCAAAGTGCAGTATTTTAAATCATTAAATTTATCAATACACTCAACTAGTTCGAAACAACTGTCCAGTTTTTTCTAATTACATACGTACACTATGAAATGTAGCTCAAAATAACAGGTACACGAGTCATTATAGCTTACATCGTCGTTCAAAACTTAATATGTAGGCCTATAATGAAATACGCAATTACAATACTTATGTCAATGTCTTTACTGAATATTTGATTGTTCATCAATTCCAAGTTTATGAAAACAATTTATGAAAGGTAAGAAATCGTTCGTACTATGTTGTTGCATACGTTGTTCGGCACTGTTTATGCAAAAGCAGGTGCTTCTACCCGCAATTCAGGCGCAAATGCTTATGTTCAAATCGTTTGTTGCAGTCATTGTACATTGTTTCAGGATTGCAAATAGGATAATTTTTTCCTTTTTTATTCTAAAACAGTATGTCGTTAGTTTTAAGATGTACGAATTTAAACAATGTCTTGCAATAAACTTCAGTGTTTATAGACCTATTTGCCGTAGCAGTGATACAACTAATGAGGAAATGGGTTTTGAGTTTCGAATGCGTTTTCACTACGTTTATATTGAGTCATTAATGCAGAAAACATTTATAATAATATGTTCTTCAGTGAATAAATATGTTATTATGGCTATTAGCTGCCGTACCACGCGTACTTTGTTCCATTCGTGAAAAACTAGCAGTCTCTTACAAATATAGTTTCGTTGTAATGTTTAGACGGTGCATATAACAAGTAGATATTAATTAAAAATAAAAATACCTTCGACTATATATTGCTCACATCCTTTCAACAAGTAGAAAAGAGCTAATGATTTTTAAACGGCTGAATAAAGTTTCTTGAATCATAGCTAAGAACACTCTCGATAAAGTCACCTACCAACCAAAATAAAAAAAACAAACTAAATCAAAATATGTTCATCGGTTTAAGAGCTACGATGCCACAGTCACACACACGTTAATCTTATAACACTCCTCTTTTTGCGTCGGGGGCAATACGAAGGCATCTTTGTAAGTGTGTAATAAATGTGATATCCCTGGTATCATTACTACCATGATTTTCAGATAATTTGTTCGGGTCTGCTATGCATGAATGGGACGTGTCTTAATGGCCATTACACAATGTAAGGAATAATAGTGGGGTGTTTCGCTTGCCCGGATATAAGTTGCTACCAAAAATGTAACTGTATTAGTCCTCATTATACGCCCTTACAATGCGTAACAGGAATTCAGACACATCGTGCTGGACAAAGTACACGCATACATAATTAATTGCACAGGAAGTATATATACAAACTGACTAAATATATATATATATACACACACACACATTTACTGACCATAGAAAGGCGTTAAGAGTTTCTACTTTGCCACGAACAGCCTTTAAGGTAATGGTGGTCTTTTGGACACATCGATATCTACAATTAGTGAAGTATCGATAGATGTGCGAACTGTGCGCGTGTTGTTACGGTCGTGTTGAGCCTAGTCTGTTCAGTCCGCTACCCGGCCACATGCTGGAGGGGGCAAGGAGATTGCCACTCTCTCCCTTCCCCACCCCCTTATTTCGCGTTTACTTGAGGAAATGGAATTCTCCCAACAATATGAGATAGTGTTTTATTTAGAAAGGTGTGTCGCTGATGTCTCAATCTCTCGTCGAATAGCTGAGCTAGCTCAGGCATCGCCCGCCTGATGCTGTTCTCCGCATTAGAGGTTAAGAAGCGAAGAATTGATTAGAGCTACAGTACTTTAGACGAGCACGTCTAGTGTCATGTGCAAGGCGCTACAGTGTTCAGTGTTTCGTCGGAATGCTATAACAAACAACCGTTAGCGTGTAATTTTACTTTTATTGTAAGCATCTTAATTAGTTTTATGTTGATCTGAGCTTTGTAATTTGTGGTATGGCTGTGCGAAAAGATTATTGAAAATAAAAAAAATTTATAAAATAACGTGCAGAGTTTAATTATCTTGGTTAAAGGTTAATTTTTAAGAAGGATTTTTATATGAACAATATTCATGCGGTATTTGCAAGGTACCGAGGTGTCAGTCGTGTGCGATGGTCTGATTGTTCCACAGTTTTCGCGTGCGACAATTATACAAAATGTTAAGAAAAAAACGATTCCATATTTGGAGAGGTAGTAGTACGGACCAAAACAAGACTAAATGTCATTTAAACATGGGATTTGAAACACATACCTGAAGAGCTATGAACACAAGTATAACTTAGAATTTTCAGCTACCCACACATGTTCATTATGGAAATTAGCAGTTCCATCTCGCGTGAAACCAGACTCATCTGTGAACATTATCTATGCTGTGAAATTTGGATCATCACATTTTTGCAACAGCAAAAGCAAAATGAGAACTGTATCAGGCAGGCGGATCTTGTGGTCTAAGGTATTAAACAAGCAATACATGATACATGTATAGCAATTGTTCATACATGATCGCCCAGATAGTTGGATGACTAACCTCGACAGTCACTGCAATTTTATGGACACCAGTACCTGGATATTCACTAGCTCATCACGATACTCTATTCTCTACATCAGGCGACCGAATGTTTTGAAGTGTGCTGCGATCTGCCATTAATTGAGCAAGGAAGCCAGAGTTTTCTAGTCGCTGGAAAAGACGACTGAATAACTGCGGCGATAGATTGATGTGTTCTGGATATTTTTCGGCAAACAGGACTAGGGCTCATCGGTTGCTTCCATTTGCCAGACCATAAAAGATGATCATTTCTGCAATTTTCCGTGTGTGATAGTAGACATCTATTGTGCTGGCAAGAACGAGAAAGTTGAATGTACATTTATGTAAAACAATTACCATCGAAACACACACCGATTCCTATATGACTAATACACACGTTCACTGCACTTTCCGAGAACTGTGAAAAAAAATGTCACAATGACTACACGAACACGGGTTTCCTGCCTGCTGCTAACGCAGACACGTGTTAGAATACTGTAGTTTCGTGTGTATTTTGCATTCTGTAGGTCGTTGGTAGTAGCAAAGAGCTTGATGTAGAAGATATATCGTTCCACACACGCGACGTTGAACATGTGCTCACAGCTATTCAAGAATATGTTTCAGACACCATGTTTACTCGAACTTTCCTTCTTGGTTTGGTCAGTACTACGATCTCGCCAATCATGAAATGCATTTTATTAACATCCGGTATGTTACCTGAACATCATAGTGTAGACAGGTGACTTCAAATTGCCAATACGCTCTGCTACAGCACTGATTGTAGCCATCGCAGAACGAGTGTTTATGCATTTTGCTTACCAAATTACAAATTTACTTATTGGCCATCGTAAGAACAATAATCATCGTTTTATACAGTTGTCTGTACTTTACTCCGGAACTGCCACAAAATGAAATATTCTCATAAAATCAGCTATTCAAAAGTTACATTTTTCCTTCGCTGTAGTAAAACGTAAACAGCATTTCAGTTCATAATGAGAACAGGAGTTAAACATATTTTAGGTAGTTATTTAGTTTTCTTTATAAATAGTTTGCATGAAAATGATTAAAGTTTGTATATAATAGAAAAGAAACATGATTGCATTTTCACCACAATCGCTGCAAAAAATATCAACAATTTGAACAATTTTGTACTGTTTTAGGTAACTAAATTCGCTTTAGATTTAAATTGGCTAGCTAGTCCAGCTTAGCTGAGAAAATGATAATAAATTAATTCTTGCAGTGTCCAATCAAATTAACTAAGCAGCCCATTGGTAGTAGTTATGCATCCTTTGCTAACAATATTCTAAAATTGTAGACCCATTAACATTTGCCAATGCACCGAGACCTGGAACGACTGGGCAAAAGAGATGGCATATAATCTACTTCAAGGATACCAAGGCTTCCGTGGCACAAGAAATTTCGTTTGAAACTAAGCAACACACCTGTTGTGGAGCAAAGTGCAAAATAATTACTTAAAAGTCCACCTAGTACCTCAGATGTGTGAATACATACAAGAATTTGCATTCTACACCGCCTACTCCTACTTGTTTTTATGCAATGAACCTGCATGAAGCATCAACGTTCTAAATAGATGACATTGTGTGTCGGTGTGTGACATTGATTTTTGGGCCAAGCTGACTGTAGGAGACACGAGGGCAATTGAATCTAAGTATCGTCTACACTGCCTGCGTTCATTATCTAACAGAGCTTGGCCAGCTGCATTTAAAGGCCTCGAGGAAGATAGTACTTGTTTCGTGACATGTCCTTTGCTGAGCTAGTGGCATTATCAGGAGAAATTAACAGTGATGAAAATACTGCTTAAATTTTGAATTTTACGGATATCGCTCAGATGAAAAGGTAGGTTTGCCAATTGAAAAGTACATCCGCATAACCTGTCAGAAAAGCATACTATTTTCTACACCTCTTGGTTTTAAGGACATACACTCAGGTAAGAAAAGGGCAGTTGACTATTGGAAAGCACATTGAACCAGCATGCAGGAGGGTTTCTCTCACAACAGTGATGTCATGGATTTAATGCATGGAGAAAAGGTTGTACGGAAATATATATTTAAATCAAGTAATTGATCTGATTGAATATTCTACGAAAACTGCCAACAGGAGGCTGTACTACCTTCACTTTCGGCACTTGTCAGCGTGATACTCGGTTCTGCAAAAATCAAGGATGAAATTAATCTGATAAAAACAACTACTTCAAAGTCAACATTATCAGCATCGTAAATGATAGTGTTCAACAGTGCAAAACATATCCGAAATGCTTATATATACAGCTAAGGTGGTAATAACCACAACTAAACTCTTTTTAGCCGGCAAGATACATGCAGTAATACGAAACAGAGGACTTACTGACATAACGAATTAATGAATAATCTTGGAATGTATGTTTCTAAAGGCAGGCTGTTACAACTTACATAAAAAATTACTCATAATGTCTACGAGTAGTTTGAAGTTACAGGTGTAGTATGTTCACCAGAATTGCATGTGGCAAGAAACATACTCACCATGCTCCGGAGATTATGTAATCAGATAAGTAAGAGTCTGCGACTGGAATATAGCGGTTAATGGTAATAGAAAAGAGCATTGTGATGTTATGCCTCAACGAAAACCAGTAGCCAGATGTACACTTCTGTGTGCAAGAACTTGGGAGAAGATGATCGCATCCATTCGTCATTAGCAATAACAACAGCGTGGATTCATTCAGCAAGAAAAAGTCAAAGCGGTAAAAATAGACACTTGAGTTCGATGAGAAATTGACAGTAATACATTTTAAAATTTCACTGTCAGCTTATTATAATATTGGTACATGTGTGCTATGTCTAGCCAAAATGTCGACAGAAATTTTTTTCGATCATAAATGCATTGTTAACTATGAGTTGATGATTCAGCTGTTAGCTAATCGCTGAGGAGTAAACATCATACAACAGTGTCCTCGATCAAGAATATGAATTATCAGTCGCCTCTCAGAGTATGTCTTAGAAGGACCTCTTTCCAGCTACGAAAAAGCACCACTTTAATCTCAGCAACAGGACGTTTAGTAAATCTCATAATGTTAGAGGACATGAGAAGCAGATATGTTTAAAAAATTGTTCTTGCAAGCAAACGTGTTTTGATAAATGCAGTATGCAAATAGCGTGACAAGGTCTTTTGAAGAGACGTTGTGCAATGTGTTAAGAACTCGTTCCTTCAACTGTGAATCGCTATTTGCGGAAAATTGGATCATCAAGTAGAAAAATGAAGTGTTACAGATGTGTACACGAATTCTACATTACTTCGGAATCGACATCATTATCTTACAGGCGTTCATTTAGAGACATGACGTCATTGCACTCGTATCTGATTTTGGTAGGGCGCATGTCTGCGAACCCAATGGTTGCAAGTTCTACACCAACCTGGTGAACAAAAACGTTTAACTTACTAAATGAATATATACAATCATACGGACAGGTTTCTCATACACAAACACACAAACAAGATGGAGGACAGTAAATATGATGTGACATGACACACGACATGATGTGACATGATAGGACTCATGGCATAACATATAACATGACTTAAAATATGACATGACAATATATGACAAAATATGGCATGATATTACATGACATATGACATAACGTATGCCATAACAAAATGGATGTCATGCAAAACAAAATGGCGGTAGATTTGTGAAACATAGCAGCGACTTCTCCTCTGCTCGTCAGCCAGGAGCCAGTGCTATAACTGCCCCTTTTCCCTGACTACTACTGTCATTATGTTCTTCTTAAATTATGAACATTAAAAATTTGCTTAAGTGAAAAATCTGCCATATTGTATTTCATCTATCAAAAAACTCAGAGATCAAACCCAGCTGCCCTTCAAATCTTATTTAATACATTGTTTCTATACAAGCTATTGTAGAAATTTTAACCTTTTCTCATAAATAGCTCGATTAGTCTGATGAACAATTTAACTATATATATTTGTTTTGATTTGTTTTGTTTTGAATACCTAAAAATAAATTAATTTTAGAAATATTACCTTGAGCTATCGCTGGTTTTTTCACTGTTGGCGAAGTTGTTCCTTTAGTCCTAGGCATATTATGATTAGGTCGAAGAATTTCCGGATTACGCTGAGTTGGACGAGGGCTCTCTTTAGGTATATTGTCCCATGGCAGAGGCAGCTCTGTTGTAGGTTTCACTACTGGTGGTTCCCAAGGCAAAGGATCTCTAGGCAGTTGAGGTCTATTATTATGGACAGTTTCCGAAGGTACCCACTCTGCGTCGTTACGGACGGTGGTGGGCCGTGTTACAGGTGGGTAGTTGGTGTCCTTTCTGGGATTCTCAAGAGAAGTATGACTTGGCCTCTTAGGTATCAACTGCAGATCTAGAAAAAAGTCAAAATTTATTTTGTTTGTATAACACAGATTAAGTCCTGCTATAACAAAAAATGTAAAAAAAAAAATTGTTAGAAATTTACATTTGTAAATAGAATTATGATAATACAACCAAAATATTTATGACACTGACAGTATTTATTAAGTCATATAGAACTGTCTTTTATTAATGTTTTGATTTAAAATTATATGTGCCTTTTTATATTATTCTGTACGAAATTTATTGTAACTCTGTTATATTTAAACAAAAAAAACTTTTTAAATAAATAAGATTGTAACATTGATAAATCACACTATTGTAGCAAAATAAACTAAAAAGTTGCAAAATAACCTTTAAATATAAATAATTTGTTCAGCAGCGACAGGATTTCTTCAAATAGATTAAAAGTTAATTTTTTGAATAAGTTTAAGATGGAGTATGAATAAAAATCACTGACCAAATAATTGACTTAAATGTAAAAATGCAAGGAGGGTTTGAAATTAGTTGTGTTACAATTTTTATATCTTGCTTTTCGCTAGGGTACATTATGAAATGTTAGTAGAGAGCACTCCACTATTTTTAACATAAATGTTAGTATTTTGTCTTATAAAAATAAATTATATTGAACTGTGGGACCTCCGATCGCTGATGAACAAAATCCTAAACGATTATTTTCAACAAGAGAATTATTGCATTGCTATCTATTCTTGAAACTTGGGCAAAAATGCAATTTGTTAGTATGTCTGTAAAAGGGTGAAATTTGATTTAAAATATTCCATTTTATTCGTACATAAAAGCAAAGCTAATAAGACGCATAAATAATTAATGTGTTACTGCAACCATGATTAAGAATTTTACGCACCTTCTATGTGTCAGCGAAGAACATTTCATTTACTTAAATTTTATTTTTATAAAAATTTACCTAATTGATTAAGATTTTTTCCTGTGTGCGGCACCTATCCTGCATAACGTCCGGCTCACACAGAGGGCTGTCATTCTATTCTGTCTGTTTTGAAGTGAACGTGCAGGGCAGGGAATAGGTGGTTAGAGCGCCAACATCGCCACCATGGCTTGTCATCATAGTTCATGGGCGTAAACATTCCCCAGTTTTGGTGGTACAGAAATAAATGTGTAAACTTTATCTGAAATAATTTGTAACACGTATTGTCGTTTATAAATCAGGTTGAGTACATATTTTAGCTTATAAATTGATAACAGCAATAGCAGTATGATTTAGATGTCTGGAACCAGCTCGAAGGTTGACATGTAAAGAAGACATCGAACTTAATGTTTTGCTACAAGTGCGGAAAACAGTTTTCGAGAGTAGATAATTCGAAAATACACGTCAAAAACTGCCTGGGTAAAGTACCTGTGCTGAAATGTCAACTTTACCTCCAGATACTACTACAACTCGCCCGACTGCTGTTTCACAAGATTTACATGAGCCAGGTGATCATCAGTGAATTTACCTGCTCCAGAAGTGTGTACCAGTTGAAGAAGACAAGGAGTATACTGACAGTGCCAATTTTATACAGCGAGGAACGGAGTGAATTCGTACAAAGTGTAGACTTTCTAAGCTGTCGCATCATATCGATGAACTTACAGCAATGCATATTGAGAAGCAAGGCGTTGCAAATGGGATTTATAAGAAAATTAATCTTCACAATGGTTATCATGTAGAAGACAGCGTATCAATGAATAAAACACACTTTTATGAAGAAGTCGTTGAAGATGTAGGTGACAAAGAACATGTGGATGAAGATAATCCAGACACTCTCACAGATCTCCTCAATGAAGAGACGATGATGGCAGAGATGAAGCCGTTGGAATACCAACACAATAGTTACGATTTTCTGAAGGCCCTCATGAACTCGTGAACAGACACATGGTATTGATTTTCGCATAACCCCAAGAGAGAACTCTTGTTTGCTTTCTGGTGCTCTCGCTCTCTCCAGTTAGGACGATGCTCTCGTATTTGTAAACAAACGTTGCGAAGGTTACAAGTGCGTAAGTTTTATTGTAACAAGTTGTACAAATAATAAATATATTTGTGGGCGATACAAATAATACATTTTAAATTTACGGGCTTGGTATTTCAAGCGAGGAATAACTGTTTAAAGGCGATGCCAAAATATTTATTTTTTGTGTATTTAAACCCACATTAGGGCCGAAAATGCTAACTGAATTTTTTGTCAATTTGTCAATTGGAAATAACTATTTATATATATTTGCACTTTTTTGACGCAAGTTTCTTCAGTAACCTCAAACCATAATTAATACCAGGATGGCGTTCGCCATAGAACACGAGAGAGTGAGAGCAAGTATACAACTTCATTCTCTGGCTTTTTCGTACTATCGGCGATTAATTGAGACAGGCGGTAAATGCTCTCTTTGACGTAGTTGTGACGTATTTGCGAAAGCGCGAGCACGAAAGAGCGCTCTATGGTTGAATTGAGTGTCGGCCTGAATTATCTTGGCTACCCCTTTCTCTGTCTACTCAATGAAAAGCATTAGTGGAGCTAGTTTTGTGTTAGAAACCAGAAAGTTAGTATCCAGATGGAAAGTATACAGACGGAAAGTAAACAGATGGAATGAATCCTAATGGAGGGTATCCTGATTGAATGTTTCTAAATGGTTAGTTTCCTGACGGAAAGTAACATAAATATAATCCTGAAATACAGTATCTTGCATAGCATTCTGTTGTATAATAACTTGAATAGTATCCTGAAATAAAAACCCTGAAATATTGTATTAAATAAATTATAGTTTCCTAAAATTTATTTGCGAGATAATAGGCAATGTTTGCTAGCAGATTGGAAAAGTTAGCAAACTGTTCGCTAATATTCGCTAGCGGTTCGCCAATTTTCGCGACCAATTCGGCAGAGTCCACAGCATCTTCATTAGTGACAGCGAGCACTTCGGCCGTGGTGACGAGTTGATCTCTGGTCTGGTGAGCACTTCAGTTTCTCCTTAGGGTTTCCTCGACCATGCTATCATCTGCAGCTGAGTCATCGAACCACAGAAGTCGCTTCTGCAGAGAGGACTTTGTGTTCGATACTGCATTGCGACGGTGTGAACCTGATGAGCGTACTTAAGCAAATATTTTGTGTAAATAAACAAATGCTAGCTGGAGCATTACATTGTGGATATAGCCGAAAAGTTTGTACATTTTTGTAAGGGATCCTGTCTTTTTACCATGTAAGTTATATGAAATGAAAATTATTCTTCTTGTAAAAATTGATTGTTTAGATTTTCTTTAAATATTGATGGGGAACAATGACGCAAGTGATACATTTATGTAGGTTTTTAAATCACGGATGCATTAATGATTGTTATGCTACACAATTGGGGATCTGATTTCGAAACCATGCTAACTCCAAAATGTATGAAATAGCAATAAAAGCAATACATTTTTCGTGTGGAGTTGTGTCTATCTTAAATATGTTACTAATTAAAATACAATGGTTTTACTCCCATTAGCATTATTTAAGATAGAAACTAATGCTCAGAGTAAATAAATAATCTTAATTTGCTAAATATTACATTTTGAACTTGGCAGGTCCTAATTAGTGATCGACAGAAAACTTATGATGCATACATTTTTATGTCTAGGTATTAGGTGTTATTTGTATAAACATTGCGTTTGAGAAGTTGCGTACTAATGGTCAGGGGAGGGGGTTCCATTATATCAAAACACCTAAGAACTATGTGGTCAGTTACCAAATACAGCCTAAGGCTCGTACAACGAGAAGGCCCGAGCCACAAATAAAGAGCATTATAACAATAAACAATATAGTTTTACTTTTAATTAAAACAAGAAAAATGTTTCATTTAAATTTTGTGGTTCAAGCCCTGTTTCTCAATGTTTATTAAAGGTTTTGCATCACATTATCAGCTTAGAGTCCTACAAATCGTAGTATGCATTTCTGTAGAATTAAACGATATAATGCAAGTTATTCTTACGATTGCAACAATTGTTCTGAACAGTACAGGACAAAGTCACAAGTGTTTTAAAACTAAAACTCAAAATACAAGATAGACTACGTATTTCACAACCAAATGTACATATAAATGCGAATATGTACAAGAAACTGATGACTACGCCACAGAATAATATATTGAAAAAATAATCTTTAACAACTGACTTTTCAAAATTAATGTTTTAATTTACCATTTTCGATTAGCGACAACCATGTCTATCCTAACGACATTAGATTCTATATCAGTTGTAAGATAACATCACGTGTGATTGGGGTTGCACATATTGTTTTTAACAATGCGGATTTTATAATTATATCTCTCTAAATGAAGGTTTTTTCTGTTCAGAAAATGTAATGAATTATACCGTTACAATAGAAAAAATTTAAGTTAATAATTTCGGGTTTGCTCGTGATAGAATTGTGATTTATTTCGTGTTATTTATTTAAGTGATCTGTTGTGTGGTTAAACAGAAGAGGAAATAAAGTTAGTCAGGGTCTATAACACGAAAAATTAGCATAGAATGTGTGCCGTTTATTAGCTGTATACTATTTTTATTTGTATTTTTCCGGCACATGTGTTATTATTTCTAATTAGTTAACTGAATTTAACCTTTATTATTAGTTCAATGGTGCTATGATTATTAATTTTCACGCAGTGTTTCTCTGCTAGTTGTACTACAACTTATTTTCACGTTTCCCAGGCCAGGCAGGGCGACCACAGGCTCGCTTCTTGGGCCAGCTCGCCATGCCTCTATCAGTCTGTAATACTACCCAGGAAATACTTTACGTGCCTGGAACTACTGTTCTCACAGTGTTGGAGAGAGACCGCATCCTCCTTGCTCGTCCCTACGTTAGCGCGATTCGTGCACTTCTACATTTTCAGCTCGACTGCAGGCACAGCTGTAAACTTAGCACCGCCTAACATTTTTCTTTCTCCCGCATGCAGCTCTATAGCCTCCATGCGACATCTGTCGGCGTTTTTCTAAGCTTTACAGTATCACCAACGCACTTCGCACCACGTCTTTTAGCGTCATTATGTAAGCCTCCACTCAACCAGCATGACGTACTTTACGATTGCTCCTGGTTTTAGGGAGACGCTAGTGTTCGGGACTTAGTGCCCAAGATGTTTAGTTATTTCTTTTCGCGTCATGTAGCATGGATAACTTTTGTATATTTATGAGTGAATTTTGAGGCATTTGTGTTAAAATTTAAATATTTTTGTGTACTTCAAGATGCATGCCATCGAGAGTACCCTCTGTTTGGTAAGTCATCCTACCGCGTCTGCACTTGTTAGGCCTGTTTTGTTTCGTTAAAAACCAACATTAAATCTCCACTTCTCTTCTTATTTGTTACAACTAAAGAGCTATTACATCAAGTATTCTACTGACTGCTTTCAATTACTTCAATCATGTTTCAACTTACAGTAAAGCTGTTTACTTTTATCGTGTCCTTTCTATGGACGTATACTCGCCACTACGTTTTATGTTTCAACTAAGTTCTACATAGTTGCATGAACTTTAATTGTGTTCTATACCACATTCGGTCATCCAGGACGTTTAAACTTTTGACTATATGTAACAAATTGAATTATTAATTTCTTTATTTAATAATGTTTAGAATTTATTAATAATTAGAATGTCAAGGTGACCCCTAGGAAAGTTAATATTTAAAGGGGTTTGCGTAGCCCTGTTTACTATGTCAAATTATAATGTTAATGCACATTTTCTAATTTAGTGTTTCTTGTCTATTTAAGTTTCCAATATTTTATATAGTGAATCGTTACTTTCACTCTGCCTCATATAATAATTTCATTTAACTGCTCATTCTCTGAAAATTTTTTTATAATATTTTTATTCTGTAATGTTAGCTCTACATGATTGATCTTAGGCAATAGCCTATTTTGTGTCTAGTCACCTTTCCAGCACGCATTTAAATATTATATATTATAACTATGGTAGCAAACAAATATATATTAACACCAAATAAATACAAGAATAGGAAGATGGGACGATTGTGTAAACAATGCAAAAACATTGTTTCTAATTGCAATTAAGAAACTTTTATTTGGACCACTTAAACAGTAATCCTGTGTTCACCACTGCGATTGACTAATTTTCTTTACACTAACAATTCACACATTTTTTTATTTTAATTTAAACTAAACACTAATATCAATGTGGTAAGTTTTCAAAATTGAATAATTTATGCTCTGGACAGTGTTTGAACTGTCGACAAAAATTAGGCTGACACCGATCTGAAATAAAAAAAATAGGACAAAATAAAAAAATAGTAAACACAAACTACTTTCTCTCAAGATTGATGAATTATTACTGAACATTATTATAATAAAAAATATTTGTCAAAATCATATCATAGTCTCAGGAATGATACACAGCGAAGATTTCTACAAAGCGAAACGGAAAATTGTAGAAGAAAAATACTAAAACAGAGCTGTTATAAGCATTCCTTCAACATGTATGTTGAAATATCTGCTACAACTAAGCAAATAAAGTAATAAAAAATTCCACTTTAAATGTATCCAATGGCAGCGGGGGATACTGTAGGAGATCTTTGTGTATTTCCAACCAAACTATGATTTAGGCGATTTAGTACTTGGCCTCTAAAGCTAATAAAATGTTACTAAAATGTGTACCTTTTTTTATAATGGTTGTGGTCCAGATTTCGCGATGAGTAGGTGGGTACACAAAGTCAATTATTTACATATGATGTATTAATTGTGAAGAAAACCGCTAAATGAAAGGTATAATCATTGCGTATTATTTTAATTTATTAGTTTTAAGGCATCGATATGTACAATTAAATACGAAATGTATCTCAGTCATGTGTTAAATGTTAACGGTAATGCTTACAGCTTATTATTAATGGAGGGAAAAATTACCATGTAATATAGTTCGATAGTTCTTATTATTTTCGTAATTTATATTCGTGTGTAATTATTTTATAACAAATATATACATTATGACAGAGATACTATTTTATAAGTAGAAGAACAAATATTTAAAAAAATGGTTTATTGGTTGGTTAGATTGTTTAGTTTATAAGAAAACAAAATGTATTAAAATGTAGACAGAACATTTAAATAGCCACTGTTGTCAAAATCTCTTATTAATTGTTGTTCACTCAGAATATAAACAATTTTATCTCTTGTCTTTGTTAGTTATTGACATTTGGAATATTTTTTTTCTTAGTTTCCTCCAGTTCGCCCAGCCATGAATCATACTTAGCATGTACTTATCTGTGTTTATTCGGCGAATTTAAATCCAGTATGGATCCATTTTGTGAACGCATCAGACTCGATACATGAAACATGTCCATGATTCCATTTGAGTTACAAGCTTGAAAAAATTCGAAGTTTTTTACTTCAAATTCAAAAGTATTTTATACCTTTTTGTGAAGTTAACAATAGTTTTAATTTTGTTTTTATTTAACAAGTTACAAACTTTTCAGGTGCAACTGACATGTGTTGAGGTTATCATTAAATCGGTTAAATCACTGTATTTACAAACTGATCATTTGACAACAATTACATTTACATTCTGTAACGTTTGACAGTCCGGAGTTAAATAGATTGCAAAAATACTTTCTCACATGATTTGTGTCAAAATATTGTTACTAGGTTAGCGGGATATATATATATATATATATATATATATATATACGGTCATGGTTTAGAGTGCCACACCATGGATAACAGGCCTGGAGACCCGGCTAGTCTCTTACTCAGGGTGTGACGTCGCCTGCGTGGCTCTAACCCTAAAATAACTCGCAGAAATTTACACAGCTTTATTTCTTTGCAAAACACTCTTAAAGACGTCCCACACGCCTACCGACCGAAGTTCAAGCAACCGACGACATTCTGTCTCTCTCCTCGTCCGCTAGCACCTCAATCTCTGCCCCTCAGTCCTGTGATTCCCTGTTTCTGTCATCACAGTATTGTGATTCCCCGGTTCTCTCGGCCCAGACTTGCAACTTCTGCTGCACGTGACGACTCGTTGCTAATATAATTCAACAGTAAAAGAATGAAGATTACATACTAAACAATGATAATGAATCCCATATACCCTAACCATAACCTTTTATCTTTAAACTGTTGGTGTTGCAAGTAGCAACATATCGTATCACATAGCAAATGTAAGCAAACACACACTTAACCTAAAAGCAATAAAGCCTCACTGGAAAAATAACACAAGCAACTTGAGGCACAGGTTGAGACGAAATTAATTACTTGACACTTTTAAAACAACTTCATCTCAGCAAGTGAAAAGATACGTTTCACAAAGGTTATGTTTTATTCGACCTTTGCGCACTACAAAACTATATAGGCCTACAAAACAGGAGCCACATCGGGCTCAATAACGTTAGGGGCGAAGCCCTGATGGACATCAATTGCCACATCCGAAAGTATCTCGATGTGGGGATGTTGATAGTATAGCTGCTCGCGGGTGTCATGTGCGGAGACTCTGCGCTACTGACATGTGGAAAGGGACATGCACTGTACAATTGGGTTGTCTGGCTCCTTTACTTGGCCTCAAGTCATAACAGGCTTCGGCAATAGGCACTTCTCCAATATTTTCAATAGGATTGTTCTCAGATTTTGTCTCTTGGAGATATTTTACTGTTACCCTTAAAGTTGATTTCTCAAGCGAAAAATGAAGTGGCTACAAGAGTTACCACATGTCTGGGGAATCAGGTTGATCATCCTCGTCATCCGGCTCCCAGATCAGGGGAATGGAAGAAACATTTTGATTTGGTTCTGTGAAGGATTCAAACCCTCGGAAGGGTGTAGCCCCATCAGCACTTGTGGCCTCTTCTGGAAACAGGCAATCTGGTGTCGGGATTACACCATCACCTCGATTCGGGTACGCTTATTCTTCTTCCAGAAATTCTCTGAAATCCTCTTGCTTTTTGTCAGCAGGAGTAGAAGTGGCATGGTTTACTTCACGCCTGTCCTCTGCTTCCCCTTCTCATGGTGGATTTGGAGTTTCAGCTCTGGAAGGTTCAGCCACTTGTTCTACATTCTCATCTGGGGCAAACCACACAGCTTCTCGATGGTATTTGGCAGCTCGTTCTGAGGGTAGCTTCAGCTACACAGATGTAGGTCCCAACACTCGTAACACTTGCAAAGGGCCTAGCCACCTTGGTGCTAGTCCTGCCGAGAAGGTTTTCCACACTACCGAAAGAGGGTTGAAGCATGCATAGACCATATGTCCAGGTGATGGTGCCAGAGAGGGGCGCATTGACACTGGTGTGCGCTGTGCCTGATACTATGCCTGCTTTTGCAGCACGGTGTCATGTGCCACCTGAATGGCTTGTGCCCTTCTGGGTTCTCTCCCACAATGTACAGACTCTTATCTTGCACCCTGTACTGTCCAGGTAGGGGAAGATTGCGTCCCTGCACAAGCATGGCTGGTGTCTCACCTGTAACTGCATTTATGCGCCGCCTCAAACAGTACAAGGCCTCTGGAATGTGAGTGTCCCATTTTGCGTGATCAGTGTCAAGACTCAAGCGTAGCGTAGCTGAACCTTAATCTCCTGATTCCGTCTCTAAGTGGGATTCGTCCTAGGGTGGTACACTGGTCTCGTATGAGGTGTAACACACCACTTTTTACATAAATACTGCCATCGCCGCCCTGAGAACTGAGTCCCATTTTCGGTTAAAAACACCCGAGGGTAATCCCACCTTGGAAAGACCTCTGCTTCCAACATGCACGCTATTGTTCCTGCTTTGCAGTTACTCAAAGCAAATGCCTCCTCCCATCTCATAAAGCAGTCTGTCACAACAAGTAAGAACCTTCGTCACCGCGAAGTCCTCGGATAAGGGTCCATCAGATCGAGTGCCACAGTATGAAACTGTTCAGCTGGTTGTCTAGACACTTGCTGTTCTGTGACATCCGATCTCCTGGTTTTCCTATGTTTGCATTGTCTGCAACATCGCACGCTGTCTCGCACAAAACGATTCAGTCCATGGCAGTAAAACAGGTCACGAATTGCACATATTATTTATTCAGCCCCTGGGTGCCCTGCAAGTCTGTTTACATGTAGCATTTTGAAAATTTCTGCTCTGGTGTCTTGGGGCGCGAAGGTACACCATGCTTGTTCACTCCCAGGGCATTTTGCTTGCTTCACGAGACAGTCCGTCACACTCTGACGAAGTATGTTTAAAGTAGTCAGGTATCGGTGCATTTGGCCTTACTGAGAAACTGTCCACACATTCACACTGCACCAGGCATACACATGTGTCCTCCAAAGATGCTTGCGCCTGGAGGCGCACGTGTATTTCGCGCACACTTTGCACAGTGCATACAGTTCAAGTCGACGATAGTTTCTGACTTGCTTGTGTCCGGGCCCGTTGTGCAGCCTGCAAAATCCGCCATGATGGTGTGTTATGGCAAAGCCGACGTCTGCCTTTCTTTTCCTCACCAAGCTATGCAACTGGTGCTTCAACAACAATCGCACACACGATCCTTGTTTCATACACAGACCACTGTGCATAAAGTTAGATTCACGTGTAAATGGCTTCCCGCGAGTCCGTTACTCCAATCTATAAGTTCGCACGAATCCCGTCCTAACTGCGCCATTCGAAGTCCGATACCGAATTTAGCCACACGGAAGGGCGCCACTTGTTACCAGGGTTAGTGGGAGATATATAGACGGTCATGGTTTAGTGTGCCACTCCATGGATTACAGGCATTGAGACCCGGGTAGTCTCTTTCTCAGGGTGTGATGTCGCCCATATGACACTAACCTTAATGTCACTCGCAGAAATCTACACAGTTTTATTTCTTTGCTAAACACTCTATAACAGTGCCTCTTAAAGGTATCCCACACGCCTACCGACCGGAGTTCAAGCAACCGACGACGTTCTGTCTCTCTCCTCGTCCGCTAGCACCTCAGTCTCTGCCCCTCAGACCTGTGATTTCCTGTTTCTGTCATCACATTGTTGTGATTTCCTGGTTCTCTCAGCCCAGGCTTGCAACTTCTGCTGCACTTGACGATTCGTTGCTAGTAAAATTCTAAAGTAAAAGAATGAAGATTACATACAAAACATTATAATGAATCCCTTATACCCAAAGCACAACTTTTTTTCTTTAAACTGTAAAGTTGGTGTTGCAAGTAGCAATGTATCGTATCACATTGCCAATGTAAACAAAACACACACTTATCCTGAAATCAATAAAGTATCAGTGGAATATAACACAAGCACAGGTTGAGACTAAATTAATTACTTGACAAATTTAAAATAAACTTCATCTCAGCAAGTGAAAAGGTACAACGCACAAAGGTTATGTTTCATTTGACATTGGCGCCCAACATAACTATATAGGCCTACATGACAGGAGCCACATTGGGCTCAATAATGTGGGCGAAGCCCTGATGGATGTCAATATATATTCTATTTCAAAAAATAAATTACATACTAAACAATGCATAGTTGAAATAAGCCAGTAAAATACCAACAGTTTATACACGGATGCTACGACTGAACTTTATAGAATGAGTGTCTCGCAGTCACATGAGCAACACCTTGCTCTCTGACCTACTTTTTTGTGCATCATGACCTCCTAGTACAAAGTGTGAAGAACAGTTCCCCGTTATCATCAATGAGCCCGCCATACTGTGCCCACAAAGACAGTCACGCTTATTCCCTCCGCCGCTTCATGGTTGTAGCAGCACAGCCGCAAGCATAGCAGCAAGCGGCCATTGTCCAGCACCACATGCATACACCAGGCCCCTGGGGCATGGAGGCAAGCTGCAAGCCATGGGAAGGTACCACCGGTATCCGGCAGGCAGATGATTAGTGTCAGCTGCCAGACACCCCAAAGGGGCTACTCGCCCCTGACCTTCAGCAGCCTGGGCATTGTACAATGTGTGGATGGCATTGTACAAGTGTGGATGGCAAGGCTGTACAATCGTCAACTCCAGCTTGTAACAGACTGTCGTCGTGGACACATGTGTTATTTTTAATGTATGCACACCACATAATAAACAGCCCTGGTTATGTATTAGTTTTCTATTAACTACCCGACTTGCCAGTCAGTCCTTTTTAATGGTCTCCCTCTCCAGGGGGAACACAGCGATCAAAGTGGTGACCCCGATGTGATATGGCACGTTCGAGCCATGGAAAAAAAGTACACGTTGCCACACTCGTCGTGTGGAAGGAAGGCACGCACCATCGGGAGATATGCCACGTCACTCCGAGCTCCGCACCAGCCCCCATTCCATTCGCCTTCGCCGACCTGCTACATCGCTCGAATCGCCCCCAGCCTGCCATGTTACATCTGTCGCTCGCACTGGCACACATCCGTATCTGATCTGCCTTGCTATGTATCACCTCGTGCCTCCAGGCTCTGCGTTCCATTTTTGGAACCCGCGTCACACAGCATCGTGCTGGGAAGTACTGTCTATAAGGACTTTCCATTCCACAAAGCTCTTGTGTGTCGGAGTACTGCGAAGTGACACAGGCTGCATCTTGACAGTGTGCCGAGGGCTCTTAAGGATTGGTCCCAACCAAATGTGCCATGTCTGACCCGTCGTCGTCCACCACCTCCGTTGACCATGTATTGGTGGGTGTTCCACCATTTTGGGCCTCCAACCCTGAAATGTGGTATTCCCTGGTTGAGAGCCAGTTCGCTATCGCTGGTGTCACAGCAGACAAAACTAAGTTCAACTATGTGGCTGCCAACCTGGATTGCAAGTACACTACCGAAGTCCACATCATCCTCATGCGACCCCCACTCGCGGGAAAGTACAAATACTCAAAAGTGAACAGATTAAGTGGATGAGTATGTCGCAGAAACAAATAACGAGGCAATTATTGGAGCGCGAAGAGATGGGTGTTTGGAGGCCTTCACTTTTTCTCCGACATCTCTTCACTCTAGTAGGGACCACTGTTCCCGACGACCTTCTGCGATTATTATGGCTTGGTCGCCTTCCATCCTTCTCCCAAATGAACTCACCCTTGGTTTCGCTAGCCGACTTGGAAGTCATTATAGTGGACACTTATTCGTGGCCAAAGGTGGCAGAAGCTTCGTCTCTCGAGGATATGTTCACTAGGATGGTCACTCTCATGTCTGAGGAAATTGGTGAAATGGCTTGTGCCAGCAGATTGCGTCAGCCACGGCCCAAGGCACTCAGCCTTCGAGACAGCTCCACTTCAAGGGGGCGCCGCCCATGCTCTCCCAGCAGGGACCTACCAGGGGCCTTTTGGTGCTACAGCCATTTTGGGGAGGTGGCACAGAAATGCACAGCACCTTGTCCGCTCTCTAAGGGAAACGACTAGGAGAGGCCTTCATGTCAGCCAGTGACCCTTCTCAACCTCCGAGCTGCAGTCTTTTCATCGCAGAACATCAATCCAAGGTACTGTACTTTGTAGATACTGGTGCTGATGTTTGTGTCTTTCCATTCTGGGGATTGCCCAGCAGATGCACACAGTCGAATTTTTTCCTTGTCGCTGCTATTGGTTCGCCAACCGCAACATATGGCTGTATAACTTTATCACTTAACTCATGATTCAAGAGAGATCTGGCTTGGCGTTTCGTGGTGGCCGATGTCAATAAACCCATTCTTGGTGCAGACTTCTTCCACCATTATAGCCTCTTGGTCTATGTCAGGAACCAGTGCCCAGTGGACAGTATGACTTCTCTCACCACAGAGAGCACTTAAGTTAAAGGTGACATCAGTAGCATTCGGACTTTCTACCAGCCATTAAAGATTCCTAATCTTCTCTCAAATTTCACATGCCTCACCAGACCACCTGGTATGCTGCAGCCTGTGACCCACAGAACTTTCCATCACATCAACACCACCACATGGCAGTCTGTATACAGTAGACTGCACTGTTTAGCCCCAGATCTGCTACAGTTCACTATGAGAGAGTTCGAGGCGATGCTCAAACTTGGCATAGCTCGACCGTCCGACAGTCCCTGGTCGTCGCCCCTGTATATGGTACCAAAGAAAGATGAGGCATGATGTCCCTGGGGAGACTGCAGGACACTGAACGCTCGTACTATACCTGACAGTTACCCAATTCCACACAGTTAAGACTTCACCCACTATTTTCATGGTAAATCCATCTTTTCTACCATCGACCTGGTACGTGCCTACAGCCAAATTTCAGTAGCTCCTCACGACATCTGCGAAACCGCAATCACATCACTTTTTGGCCTGTATGAATTTCCATTTATGTCGTTCGGTTAACATAATGCTGCACTGACCCTCCAGTGGTTCATGGATGAGGACCTCCGAGGTCTGGACTTCTGTGTTTCTTACCTGGCCGACATACTGGTAGCATCCTGCGATGAGGTCAAGCACGAACAACACCTAAATGAACTCTTCAGATGCTTGGTAGCCTATGGGCTCCTCATAAACCCAGCTAAATTCGTGTTCGGTGAGCCCTGTATCACATTTCTAGGGCATAGCATTTCATCATATTTAAGTAAGCCACTGAAAGGGAAGGTAGATGCCATATGTAAATTCACCGAACCCTGTACAGCGAAGCAGTTGTGCCAGTTCAATGGTATGCAAAATTTCCACAGGAGATTCGTCCCTAAGGCAGCTGAAGACCAAGCATCTTTGCACGAACTCCTGAGAGGAGAGACATAAAGGGCAGCGACCCACTAGCTTGGACCCTAGAGAGCGATAAAGCATTTGACGACTGTAAGAATAGTCTCGCATCTCTCGCACTGCTGGCTCATCCATTACCAGAAGCCTAGCTGGCTGTAATGACTGATGCCTCTGACTTCGCAGTCGGGGAAGTACTGCAACAGCAGATTCAAGGAGCTTAGCAGCCATTGGCATTCTTTTCGAAGAAACTGAACCCGGCTCAGCGGAATTACGGTACATATGACAGGGAACTCCTAGCTGTCTACCTCGGGATACAACAGTTTCACCATATGGTGGAAGGGCTTGACTTCGCTATTTTCACTGACCACAAGCCGTTCATCTATGCCTTTGCTCAAAACCCTGACAAGTGTTCACCTCGCCATGCACACCCTCTCGATTACATAAGCCAGTTCACCACAGACATATGACAACTCTCAGGCTCTGACAACACTGTCGCAGACAGAAGCTGTAACGACATTGGACTACCAGGCCCTGATTGAATCCCAAGTCGCAAATGAAGAGCAAGTTCCTGCAGCAGTACACCGGTCTACAGCTTACCAAGATCAGACTGTCAGAGTCGAAACTTGACTGTATTGCTAAGTGTCTATGCCAACACCAGCACCATTAATTATTCCTCCATTTCGCTGCGCAGCTTTCTTAGGTGTACCAGCTAGCCCACCGAGGTATCAATACGTGTACGAAATTGGCTAAAAAACGTTTAGTATGGCCGTCTATCAAATCTGACTGCCGGCATTGGGCACGTGCCCATCTTCCATGTCGAAAATCCAAGATCTCCCGACATGACTCCTCGCCAATCGGCTCAATCCTGCCACCAGCATCTCGGTTTGACCACAAGCACCTTTACCTGGTTGGGCCTTTACCATCATCAGAAGGCTTCTGCTACTACTTCACCATGATCGACCAATTCACTCGCTGGCCCAAGGCAATACCAGTTAAAATATATCCTAAATTTTTGCAGAATACTCTCCATGAAAATCTGTAAAATGTTTCTCTGCATCTGAAATGTTTTCAACCAATTATTTTTCTGGAAAAACCAACCCATCCATTAACTGTGAGGCTATGCAATTATTTCTTTTCATGTCAGATACACAGAGTCCAATTTTGGATACATATTACCTAAAGCGATGTGCAACATATCCTTCAACACATCTGAAACCTTTATATTATTGTATGTTCCGACAATACAAAATTTTCAGGTTGTATGCCTACATCTGAAACATCTTCTTCAAAACACTTGGCAGTTCATTGATCAATTTTGATGCCATGAGTAGATCTCTATGAAGAAATAAACTGCACTGTCTGAGATAAATGTTGACTGTGTGGCAATATCAGATGCTAAATTTAATAAATGTGATTCTTCAGCTATGTATTCTGTTTTTCTTCACAGAAAAAACGCCACACAAATGCCTAAAAAAGTGTAAATTGTTAGTCTGTTGTTAAATTTATGATAGGTGATGTATACGAGTTCTGGTAATGTACTCCTCAGAAGAAAAAACTAGAACATCTTGGCTTAGTTTTACTACTGTGATATACCTACAATTAAGTGTCTCGATTAGGTGCTCCATTAAGCTTGTAAATATTTATTGATGGATTTCTGGAAAAGTTTCTTTTTGATCGGTGAGTAGTTTGGTAGATTTTCTCGCAGACTTTTGTAAAAACACTCTTCACTGAAACGCGTTCTTCAAAATGTGTACAGCATTTCGTTTTGGGTAAGTAATTAAAATATTTATAGTAAACTGTAGGAAGTAACAGTTACTAATATAGGCCTACTTGTTAAATCACACCATTTTTGACATTAATGCTATCTGCCCTTTGGCAGCATTTCACCCACTGCACGTAAATAATGTTCGTTTGATGAAAATGGAAGTATTTTATTCGTCCTTGTTCGGTTTGCTGCTCTAGTTACTTCCAAACACTACGCAGAATGACATATTTTAATAAACCATGCCGTGTGCTAACACATAACAATGAGCTGTTGTGGTGACCACTTGTGTGATCACCACCTGGGACATTAAGCAGCCTTAAGGTTATGTTTTGGGTGTACCAGAATTTCGGCACGGTATAATGCAGGTGTTTTTATCGTGGGCGACACGGGTTTAAAGAATAAAAAAAATTGAGTGGCGAAATTCCTTTGACTTTAGGTCATGTTTGGTGTCAAGCCAATGGTATAGGGGAGGTTACCCATTTAGGACAGACCGTTGCGAGATTGCGAAGTAACGTGAGATTGCATGTGGGCGGAAAGTTATTAGTACTGTGGTGCATGAAGTTACATTTGGCTTTATAGTGTGAGGTTGTTCACACTGTGCTTTTCAATAAGATTAACAAGCAAGTTTCGAGGTAAACGTTGCTAATCTGATTCCCCGATTAGACGGGGCATTTGACTTCTGCATCCTGATACCAACTACTGAAAATTACATCGTTCTGCTCGAAGCAACTTGTGTCGCAGATACATATGGTGCGGTAAGCCTTTATGAAGTCACCAGGTATGTTGTACATTTGATGTCATCCATGCGCACCTGCATTATACTTTCACAAGTAGACTGATACATTTTGTTTTACGAGAATTTGCCTTAAACCTGAGTTCTCAAGAAATTGATTGATTTCAATAAATATGTAAAGAATGTAAATAAATGTAACAGACAGTATTTTACATAGAATATTTTCCCCCAAACGAACAGATATATTATTATGGGTATCCTTTTAATGAGTAATGGAATTAGTTGGATTGTAATATTTATAACAATCATGTATCAGTATCAGTTTGTATAACAGCATTAAATATTTGGTCGATATTATAGATTCTTGGAAAAGTACCTTCTTTTTTGTTTTACATATGTTTAACTTTTCCCTTTAACCTTGTAGCATCTTCTGTGTAGTGTTTGTCGATGGTAGATGCTACACTGTAATCTAATAAATATATGCTATTGTAATAATAATATCGTATAGCAGTAAAACACAGACTTTTTCGAAACTATGTAGGCAGTAAGGCATAAATTGCACTAAGGGCGGCGAACAGGCCGCTGGGAAACACTAGGGACACAGCTGGTTGCACGCCTCCTAACCGCCAGATGATGTCAGAGACCCACCAGTTATAAGGGGAAAGATGCGCACGCCCTTACCTCCTTTCTTCATTGTACCATGAATCAAATGTATACTTATTTGTAACACTGATGGCAAAAGTATTTTTAAAAAATTAATTATTTTTTCAGCAAGATATTGCATGATTATCAGAGTTCTTAAGAACTTACAATGATACTTGATGAAAATTGATGTTAGTAAGTAAGTGCTTGTTTGAAAGATAATCGATCTGCATGACTTTCAAAGAAACCTTGTCAATGTTATAACGATTAAAATATAGAATTTTTTAAAAATTCGTAATCTGACCAGACATTTTGAATTATTAAAAAATGTCTGTTTTTGGATGTGGTAGTGGAACATTTAAATTATCGCTAAGCTTAGTTTTCAAGGTGATTTATAATAAAAATCTTGCCTTTGACTGTCTTGATGTACGAGCTTGTGACAAGCTCATTTTGCAAGTGGTGTGGTATTCTTGTGTCACCTACATTCGTTGTAATAATAATAATGAGGAAATAAATCCTACAGACAGTGAATGTTTTTTGTCATTAGGAGGTGACTGTAATTATTGCAGCAAGGTAAAAATAACTGAATTAATTTTTTTGTTGCAAAAATTTTATCTGACAGAAATATGATCGTATTTGTAACTCTGTTTAAATATTTTTAAAATTACATTTTGTCCAGGAAGTAAGTTTTAAATTTCCAAAGCTGATACTGCTCTCAGTACTAATCTTGTTTGGAAATTCATAGTAGAAAAAATAAAGTATTACCCGACACAAACGTCTTTTTCAATAAAAAATCTTGACATTACCTATCTTCCAGATTATTTCCGGTAAAAAAATAACAAAACAAACAAAGCTGACAAAAACTGTAGGTATATGAAGTGCTTCGCCACTCATAACTTAGTCATTTTAGTTTTAACATTAAAGAACTACATGAATTTCGATGTTTTTGCCCTAATATTTATAAATATAATAATATATCAATTTCTATAAAATAATATCAGACAGGAATAAAATAGTCAGTCTGTTGCCGAATGTAAAGATTGTCAAAATCGTCATTAGGTATAGTTTACAAAACGTATTACAGTTATTTTAGATTTCAAGTGTAAAAGACGTTTGTAAAATAACCTTTGTAAACAGTTTAAGTGACAAGTAGTCAATTGTACGATGTTTTAACCAATCGTAGTATGACATAACGAATTTCACATGTTACAGATAAAATATTTAAATATCTATGGTCAAAGATTCATTACAATATTGTAAATATTTCATCTATTCGTGGTCACAGACATCTCGCGCTAGTTAAGTTAACTAATCTAATGTTTATTTCTATATGTAACTTCTTTGTTTTTTTCTCGTTGTTCGATCAAGCTTACAAACGGTATGTAGTTTAACTGATCTTACTGAGGACAGCAGCCTGATCCGATACTGGGAATCGAAAGGTAGTTGTTGACTAGGAGAAGTTTGTTGCCTGAGTGGAGGCCTTGTTCGTAGAGGAACAACATATGGTAGCTGTTTGTAACTGGTGGATTGCAATTTTTGCAACAAGAGAGAACTTTTTCGACAACGAGAGGAAAAGGACATGCCTCCTGTCAACTTTTGGCTCAAGGACAGTGATACATTCTTCATACGAAATCACAGAGAAAGAAGAACGAGACTAGCGATGCGGCCAGTGTTCTTTCACATCAGAAATTATTAATTTCTGATTATTTTCTTAGCCACGGAAAACTTCGGTAAGGTCGATTTCATCCTAACACGAACTACGCAGGGGAATCATTGACGAGGACCTTAGTTAAAATTCAAAATTAGACAAGAAATGATGGTTCACCCCTGCAGGTTCAGGTTCATGACTCAGGACTCGTAACCCGACAACCCGGCCGCCATTATGGATGACGTCATGGTCGCCATCTTGTATCCATCCGCCATCTTGTAACCTGACACCCCAATGCCAAAAATTACCAAAACTTTCCAAAATTGCAAAAATTTCAGAAACATAAAAAAAAAAATAAAAAAAAAACAATTTATAAAAAATCGAAAAATTGAAAATTGAAAAATTTTTTTGAAAAATACAAAAATTAAGGAAAAAATCTCGAAAAAAAAAATTACCTCCATCTTGTTTCTGGCCATCATCTTAGGGTTTCTTCCGAGTCTTCAGAAACATTTTTGATTTCACATTCCATTATAACCCCGCACATATTTAGAAAATACAATCTTAATATAATTCTTTTAACTTTAAAACAATTCAATAACTATTTAGTAAATAAACTTTTATATAAAATTTATTTAATAAAATAACTATAGACAAGTCTTACCCGGGAGAGCTCCCTCTCCACATTTTACATGTATACATTAATTTATCATCCCTCCCAACACCCTCACACCCTCATAACACCTTTCCCCTTCTCCCCCATCTTTCACTCCAATTTCCACACTGCCCCTCTTCACTTCTTCATCACAACCTTCACGCATCATCGTTCCTATCAGAACATGTCACCCACTCCCCTACTTTCAGCATTAAACATGTTTAGATATAGATTTCCCTCTACTCGGCTATATATTATATAATATCTTAATACCAGTTTCCATGCAAGTTTTATTTTTCTGTAATGATTCTACATTTCTGCACATTTCATGTATTATGTTTGTGCAGAATTTAATTATAATGCTCATCGATCACTCAGGGTAAAAAAAATAACCATCATTTTCTAAAACATGAACTTTATTTCCCAATATATTCCCTACATACTACTACATGCAAAAACACATAGGTTCCCTACAGAAAACAATAAATCAATAATCGTTTTAATAGTAACTTCATCCATAGCATCGAAACTCAGATATGTAATAGTTGTGACTTACATAAAATACCAAGCCTTTGTACACTCAAAAGCTTAAAGTAATCGTATTGCAATCTTGAACACAAAGTCCTCGTAGCAGAAGTGACGCCTACAAACAGCTACGAATGCTGCTATCATCCTCGATGGTGACCCAAGTTTAGACGAAAGGGCCAACATAACTGAAGTGGTAGCGATCATGACCGCAGTGGGGGCGAACACTACCAAACGTTGACAAAATGCTAACGAACACTGACGAAGTGGTGACGAATGTTGACGAATTGGTGACGAAAATTGCTGATCATAGCCAAAGTGGTGGTGAACATAGACGAAACAGTGACCATCATAGCTGAAGGGGCTGCGAACATGGCTGAAGTTGTAGGGAACATTGACGAAGTGGGAGCGAACATGAGTAAACCATTTATTCATCGTCATTGTCAAGGTGGTGGCGAACATCGGCGAACCGCTCGCCGTCGTGGTCCAAGTGGAGAAAATTCCTGGTCAACAGATCACGATCATTATCAATCAACACACGAACTATTTTGGAACACTATTCATATTATACAATACTCAAGGAATCTACCATTTCATATAATATTTCAGGCAGCTATATGTTAACTCTTTATATGTATACATATGTTCTTATAGTGCAGTGAGGTGATCAATCACGTTCAGTTCAATTGTAGTCTTTAATTGTAGACCTCACATTTAGGCCTCAATATTGGACCTAAACCTTACACCTTACATTTAGAACTAAATTTTAGACCTCAAATTTAGGCCTCACTTTTAGAAATAACGTTTAGACCTCAATATTAGACCTAAATTTTATACCTCATATTTAGACCTCAATGTCAGACCTAAATTTTAGACGTCACTTTAAAGCCTCAATACGGGACCTCAATTTTAGACCTCACTTTTAGACCCGACTTTTAGACATCATTTTTAGACCTCAATTTTAGGCCTCAATGTTATACCTCACATTTAGATCTTAATTTTAGACCTTACATTTAGACCTCAATATTACACCTACATTTTGACCTAAATTTTAGACCTTAATGTTAGACCTCAATTTTTGACCTCACTTTTAGACCTAACATTTAGACCTCGCATTTAAACCTCAATTTAAGACCTCACTTTTAGACCTCACTTTTAGACCAGACTTATAGATTTATACATAACGCCTCAATTTTAAACCAGCAAATAAGCCCTAACCATAAAATGGTACTATTCAAATCATGTACTATCTTAGCTGTATGTATACACTTGTTCAAACATAAATTCATTTATTTTAATATACTCTTTGCACACACACGTAATCTCTCTATCATCTTTCACCACATATTTCAGTTACTTTAATCTGATGCAGTCTGTTTTTATACAGCTTTGTACGTTACAAGCCAAAATCAAATTAAAAAGTAAATTATCCCTCATATATGCAGTACATTTACACAGAATAATAAAACAAAAAACATTTTGAAATCTTTTTTAACATGTTTAAAATTTTCAAGTGGATGGTTCTGGTGCATAATAATTATTTTTATAAATTGTATAAATTATTATTTTATAAATTTCATGCATTAGTATTTCTCACATCAGCCAAAGCCCCTTTAGAAAATAAAACCAGTTTTACCTATTTAATGTATCCTCTGTTCTTCAGTTTTTGGATGATACTATATATTTCATATACATGGGGATAATCTCCAGCTTCTTGCATAAAGATTAAAAGTCTGAGTCTATCCACCAATTCATTAGGGTAATCGGAAAGTTCGTAGTCAGTATGGTGGTCAGTTCCTGATGTCTTCATACCACTTGTCTTTGTCTCATGTTTGGTGAGATCTGGGAGTGTGGTGGGATTATGTTCTTCTACGTCCTCGTCTGGATTACCTTCTTCATCTTCAATAAGTACACCATAATCCCATTTATTCGACATCGATTTATCAATAGCTTCCTTTTCAAAACTATAATTAACTAGCTGTCCCGTTGCGGCTTCGCTTGCGTGTACTATAGAAAAGAGTAACTAACTTTTAGTTACGTGTTATTTGATGGTGATACTATATTCTATATTATACTATATTCACTGTTTATCTTTAAAACATCAAAACAAACAGATTTGTCCAGTCCACTGCGCTAAGCGTACTTTAATTGCAGAACTTTTTTTAATTCATCTTTATTTCTCTATAAAACAGCTGCCCGGCTGCGGCTTCCACCGCAAAACAGCTGCCCGGCATTTAACAGCTAACGTACTCAATAACAGTGTAAAGAGCGCGCGTAATACGCTTGTATGATATGTAATTCCCATCGCAAAGTCTTGCACGGGATACGAACCCGTAATCCCACCCCTCCCACACCCCAAACTTTATACAATACCTGAGTTGTCAGCGAGTGTTTTCCTCGTTTTTTTTCGCGGTCGCAAATTAGATAAAAACAATCCTTGATACGGTTTATATATCATGCTAAAATTTCAGCTCGATCGGTGCAGAACTTTTTGAGTTTTTGAAGCGTGCACAAACCAACATAACATATATATATATATTAAGGTACCCTTCATAAGTACCCCGTATTAATCTACATTTTTCTTACTTACATTACCCCATATTCATCTACATTTTTCTTACTTACATTTTGAAGAAACTCGTAAATTTTTTCTTATGGTCTAGTAGGTATGTATTTCGCTTGAGCTATCTGTGTCCCATTATTTTTACTACCTACGCATTCCTTGCAGCCCTCGTCTTCTTGACACATAGCTCCTACTTCATCAGCAGGAGTTTTTTTCGTTGACTGTAGGTTTCCAACTGACCAAGGAGCATTAACTTTGCAGGACATGATGTGTCTTTTTAAATTATCATTTCGGGAAAACTCCTAAGAATGTTTTTCACAATTAAATATTACCTGGAATGAATTCTTCACACATTGAATCACCTCATGTCGTCGCACAGTGTACCCTAAGAAATCCTCTCCACAAAATGGACAACATTGATATCCTGGCCCCATTTTCTTCATAGTCAATGACAATCTCCCATTAAAAAATTTCGGTGCTGAAGAAAGGTATACCTCCAAATTCTTCGATTACTTGTCATCAGTCTAAATTTTATAAGTTTCCACTAAAATATATTATACAATTTGTTAATCTCATCAACGAGAATTAAGCTTCTTATATGAGACCCTCTCCATATTTTTCTTCACCTTAATGCACACATGTAGTTTGTTAAACTCTTGATGAATGGTGAGAGGAAACATTAATTGTTATTGGTTTACTCCCCCGAGCACCCAAATCCCTCTACATACTCGAAGATTCTACCAATCACAACCTAATCATATTTCGTCCAATAAAGAAAATGTATTCTTCACTACTATAGGTTGGTGTGATATAATATTGACTAAGAAACGATGACTTCTCATGATGAACAGACATTAGTAAGTGAACGAGAGACTTTGCTCAACGCTGAACGTCGTGTATATGAATCACCGATGGAATGAAGAGGTGGGGAAAACGGGAGATCTCCGAGAAAACCCACCGATCAACTGCTTCGACCGGCACGATGTATGCATGCGAAAATCCGGGGTGACGAATGGCTTGACCATTCGGCCACTATGGCCCCCTAACGACGACTAGCAGAATTATGTTATGTTTACAGCCTATCACCCGTGCTGTTAACGACATCAGCATCATTGCTGTCCAGCTTCTAACTTGGTGCATGAGAGTAATCGAAGTAGCGAACACAGAATGATTGTTTGTATTTAAGCACTGTCTATGTAAAAATGATCTCAGTTAGTCGATAGACGTGCTAGAAAGCAGATGGACATCTTCATTTATAGATACTTTTTATGTAAAACTGTAACTTTAAGAAGATGGTAACAGATATTGAAGACTTATAATCAGTATCAGCAGCAACCATTCAGCCGGGAGTTTTTTCAGGAAATCAGGTGCTTACTTCGCCGAAACAGTGTTGCTACAGTGGGAATACTTTTAGTACACACTCTAATGCTCGTCGCCATGAAAACGTACAATATTTACACGTGTTCTAACTGCGATGAAGTGTTTACACGCAATGACTTGACTAGACACAGCAAAACATGTAAAGGAAAGGATTCTCGTTCATCGGGTTGTGAATGCAAGTACTGCTGTAAACTGTTCTTTTGAATCTGCGATGTACACATACTTGAAGAAAGCAACTGCAAGTTCGGTACTGCCTACAAGACTTACTCATGTTACAACTGTAGTGCAGTATATGCGAATAAACAAGGATCATATGTTCGTCAGAAACTGTACTTCAAAATTCACTACAACATGGTTTTTTAATTCTTGTGACTATAGATTACGTTTATTGAGATACTATTATTTTGTATGATTTCTTCATAACTGAAATATAATAGTAATTCATCAGTCAATAGACTCCTGGGTTGTTAATTTATTTTTCCGTATAACATTTAATTACCATGGACAAAAGATTTGGAGAAACAAAAAGTAAGATGGAAGTTTATTTCGGTAAGGTATAGTTGAGCTATGTATAAATGAAAACTCTTTCGGATAAGACTATGCTGTACACGATGGGATGACAACTTAAATACAAACATACCAAGCATGCAGTGTTTGGAGGTACTGTGTGAGACTGTTTTGAATGTTAAAAGATACGAAAATTATGCTGATAAACATGACTGAAATTGATTTATTAAAATTAATATGTTACAAAATGTATAGTGTTGAAGGTTTAGGTTTGACAAAGGAAGTGGTGACTAGCTGATGTCTTTTATTCTTCTTCTTGGTCTTGAAGATGGTTCTTATGATAAGTCTTCCGTGTTTCGACAGTGATATATATCAAGAATACAGGTACAACAAGTGTACCTAAAATAGCTTTCACTAATATATAAATGACAGATGAACATAAAGTTAATTTGGGAGTACATAATCATATTGTGAGTGTGCTGAAAACGAATGGAGTCTGCATGGTTGTAAAATGAAATGTCGCAGATAACTTTCGTCGCTGATCACCATATTGAAAACCATCTTACGAGATATTGTTATTTAGGAAGCTACCTACTCGCTCACAAAGATGACGACTCAAATGAACGAATGAATTCTTTTCGTAAATTATAACCACAAAATATTGTGCTTGGTTATAACTATTCTGTAAACGAGAATGAATTTAGTAAAGAATTTTCTGACAATCATAAGGGTTTTTCGATCTGTAGTGCTGTACTACCGATACAATATGAGTGATAGTTTTTACAAAATACTAAGAAGTAGCACTAACTTAATTGTACGTTAGCTGTCAAGTGAATAAGGTAAGGTGACAGGTTGGTATAAACGGTTGAACTCAATGTTTTATTTTATTGGAGATTAAATGATACTTCAGTGTGAGTATATTAAAAGTCTGTATGTCTGAGCTAAGATAAGTACAGGACAGAAGACATAATAGTTAGAAAGTATCATCTTTGAAGATTAGTATTGGACATCTAGGTATTGTATTAAATGCATATATGCATAGTATGATGTATATACTAGTATATATAAGAAAATGTTAAATTTAATAAATAATTTTGATTTATTTTTATAATGTATTCTATAATAGTTCAGCATGGCATGTATAATTAGATATTATCCGAATAATTATGAATTATATGGTGTCTCAGGAGGGTTAAAAAAGAAGATAATTTTGATGTGTAGGACCAAAAATAATTTGTGTAGTTTAACTTACATAAGTGACTGACGGACCTTTAGAATATATTATATGTGCGTTACGATATGATCCAGTGCTTTGACAGCATCGGATTTTAATTAGTTAGTGTAATGATTTTAAATCATGGAATGATGAATATTATGGAACATGATTATGACTGTTATTAAAAAAGATACCCAGTGATATATTTATTTAGCGGGTTTGTCTAGTCATGACAGGAATTCAGGTACAAAAATAGTTACGTCGGAAATTAATGGACAAATTTTGCATGGAGATTGGTTCGGTTTGAGGTATATTTCGTTGGTTTTTTACATGTGTTTCAATAGTATGTTCCAATGGTGCCTTGTGTGTATTACCTGACTGAGTAGTTTGTCTGGTGAAGTACAAGTAAGTAAAGAAGGTACGTTTGTCTAGATGATAATTCGTTTTGTTTGATGGATGAGAACGACATGTAGGTTTGAAAGTCTTAAAAAGTTTGGCGAAGAATTCATATCAGCTATGTTTTGTCTGGCATGTATGTACTGGATATGATAACGCATGCAGCATGATTCGGTTATTGATAATTGATATAACAGGGACCGATTTTGGTAGTGTTAAGTTATATGATTGAATGGTGCAGTTTGTATATTATTTGGAAATATCTGTTGATATTGACTTAACGTACAGTATCGAATAGTTTACTGTGTGATCTGCCCCGGTTGGTTGAAGAATGCTGAGATAATATTATAAGGTATGATTCGAATGGAAGATAAAGTGCTTTCGGATGTATGACTTTATTTTGATGCATACAAATCTAAAATGATAAGCTGATTGGAGGTTTGGCCTATCTTGATAATTTAGTAGGCAAATGAATATTACAAGTGATGCTGGGCTATGGATTGAGTGGTGCTAGGTAGCGCTTTACAGCAGGATAGATAGTATGTAATATTTTACTGGTAGTGCTAGATGGTTTCAGAAATACTGAAGATGATGCTATAGATAGGTATTGCGGCTAAGTGTACTGATAACTGCACGGAAGTTATGTTAGTTCGACAAGATTTGGAGTGGTTAATAGTTTATGGAAGTATTCTTTGACGCTTCGTATTTTATTATATCAATGCTCAAATTCAGAACAAGTGTGGAAGGTGAATATGGAGATAATATAAAAAAATGTCAATAAGAATGCTAATATAAAAGAGAAGGGTAAGTGAAAAGCAAACGAGCTGAGCTTGAGATTATGAAACGACATCGCAAAAGTGAAATATTCTATGACATATGAGACGATTAATAACTTTATTAATTTCAGATGTGAATAGGAAAACAACTATTTTTCCTGAGATGTGTTAGGAGTAACTCGACTTTGTTAGTTTTATGAATTTTTTGTGTAAGGTCAATTATATTAGTTGAAAATTGAACTCTGTTATGTATGGATCAGTTCTGTATCATGATATAGGTACATTTTAAGTAATCAGATCTAAAGGGTTTCGCTGTAGGTCTTATTATGTTTGCAGAAGACATCGGAAAAATTAAAAAAAAATATATGGGATATCATGTGAATAGAACTGTGGTGGCATAGTCAGTTTTTACATTAAGATTGTTATTACCAGGTATGTGTAAACTTGTAATTTTAGTTATTTAAGCTAATGTTTGACTTGATTGGGTATGTACAGGGTAGAAAAAAGAGGTGGATTTATAGTTGACGTGTTGTTACTGAAGGACTCGTCCAATTTGTAGGTTAAACATTGTATCAATAAGTACATGTAAGTTTTTAGTTTATTTTGATTAGTGAGCTTAAAGTTTGACTGAAATGATATATGTGAAGAGTGAGATGTAAAGATCTGAAGTAACTTGGCTGTAACTATTACAATGTGACTCTTACAATCTGACTCTTGTAAACTGTCTCGTACAAAACGACTCATAACAGAATATACTTGACAAAGATTAGTTTTGTAAAACAATACTCTGCGCGAAACTTCTCTCCGAAGTACAAACAGACATGAGAAATATGGAAGGTAGCAAAGAAATTCTAGTTTATATATTTGGTATTCAAATTCAGCTCGCTGTGTTACATCAATAATGATGTCCGCCTTTGTGAATCACTGTGTAGCCTTGCGTGTGGTGTAACTTGCCGTTAGCAGCTGTTTGTGTACCGACATCTCGCGCCCTACTGAACCTGGGTTCGATGGGATGCATACCTATAATCACTGTTTTAGCAAACTTTAGGTTCACCTTTAAAATGTGCTTTTTATAAACAGTTGTAATTTTGGATGGTATGCATTATGATGGACTCATGTAAAGTAAAAATGAATAGCTCTAGTATTTGAATAAAAAAATTACTGATCGAATTTTTCAATGTTTTTGGTAGAACTATAATATTTGTTTCTTCGTGGACTAATGTGATTATTTTCTTCATAGTTAGGTTATGTGTCTGACAATGATAAGTGTGTGTAGGGTATGAAGGAGGGGGCATTTATTGTTAAGACGAGTTATGTAGATAAGTATATAAGTTTGACCTCGTGTTTATTAATGTAATGAGGTTTATAAATTTTCTTTACGTATGGAAAAATTTAAGAATGGTTAGGGTGAGTGAGAGATTTTGGTTGGCGCTCAATATCGATTACATTAGCGCTGGAAGAATTGATATGATTTATAATGGTCGGGTTCAAGTCGGACTGAGTTATGAACTTGAAAGGAAATTAAGACGTATTAGAGCTGGAGTAGGTATGGAAGAAACTCTTGAAGGTATGAAATATTCAAATTAATGTCTAATTTACATACTGTGTATGAAAGTAAATGTAGAAGAAGCTTTACACGTAAACAAATTAGTATAATACAGTATAATTTATTTTACATTCATGTTGTAGGTGAAAAGTGAACGTCTATAATGTACGGGATCATCCAGTGATGAAAACTAACTACAGGGTTAACGTTCTATATGTATGCTTGTTAACTGTTTCCGCATCGCGTATACGTATCTGCAATATGAATTTAAAAGCATGGAATAATACAGAAACGCGGCTACAATTTTATATGTAGCTATAATACTATAACAAGTAGTTTCCTTGTTAAATTTGAGAAAGAACTAGTGTTAATCTGAAAGGGAAATGCATGTGGTGTCACTCACTGAGACGTGTTATGTGCTATGTGTTGTGCTTCCGGTGATGTGTTCGGAATGTGTGTACATAGTTCTGTGTGGACCAAAGAGAGTGATTGTGTCTATGCGTCAAGCAGTGTGCATGTGTTTAAGTATGTTTAGTCGACTTATATACGAATAAATGATTATACGTAGATATGTTATACAGTAGATATGTAATTAGTTTTTTACCGCTTCGTCGATCTCGATGTGATCAGGGATGGAACAAATCACTCAAACAAACAAGCAAAGAAGAAAATAAGAAAAGAATTACTCATAGTCTGAAGTCATGCAAACCAATGTTCTTGAGTGATTTCGGAATAAATATGGTAAACAAAATATCGGTGTGACTGTACTGGTATTCGAACATTACATAGTCGTGTACTCTTAAATATAGTATGAGAACCATTTAAATTTTAATTATACTGGATGAATTCGATACTTCAGCCTATCCATGCTACTCGCCTAAAAACAAAACAAAAAAAAAAAAAAAGATTATAAGCAAATTCAAAGACGAATGTAACGGTGTGACTATGACTGAGTTTGTAGGACTGCGTGCGAAGATGTATGCCTACAGATGCTGCGAGAATGTAACGCAAAAAGGTAAAAGGAATTCAGGAATTTGTGATCAAAAAGAAAATACCTTCCAGAACTACATCAGAGCTTTGAACAGAGAGAATGTTATGCAAGTAATTGTACATAGTTTGAGATCATGGAAAAAGCAGCTATATTCCAAGTGTAGCAACAAACTGACGCTAATTTGGCTAGACGACAAACTATAAAATGTAATAAACACTCTACCATATGGTTACGCTGACTAAAAGTTAAGTCGTGTTCATTGTACTATTTATATTAAATTTGTCACTGTAGTGTACTATTTCCCTAACAAATGTACTGAACATTATTAATGTGATGAAACTTTTTCTCTCCCGACTGTGACTTGCATTCTGGTCAGAGCGAAAAAGCCCGTACAAAAAGCTGAAACGACATCATTATCTGGCAAAGTCTAGTCACTAATGCAACACCTATATTGCTAGTGGACTGCAAAGAAGAGAGGTGTGGTACACTACTAGCAGCTACTAGAAGACTACTGCAGAAATCACGAGACTCCACCAAGACTACATTTCGAAACTGTTCAAGGTGCATTACCACACCAAGTAACTGTATAAATGTTAGGAAATTAAACAAAAACATGTGAAATAGACTCACAGAACAGGCACAAGGGAAAAATATGTACAAATTATCAGAAGTAAAGAACATGTGAATCTGTAAAACCAAATCATTAAAAGATTACTTAAAAGTTATGCATGGATTTAAAAAGTAATATAAGCTATCAGTGGGACAGCATGCAAACATCTGAGCAGTCATAGTGATAAAAATCTAGCTAAAACACGTGGAGAACTGCAGTAGGCGACGATGATGGGCAGCAATATGATAAAGACTGGGCTCACGAAACTACTTATACGGTAGTATATGCAGAAAGAGAAGCTGGAACAGGTTGTGACATGCCTCACTATTATGAAGACGGCTAGGGGGAAGTGCAACGAGAGTTCAAGGTCATGTGATGTTGGAAGAGAAGCTGTGATAGGTTCAAACATGTGGGGCAGTAATGATTGGGAAGAGGGGAAAGGAGAGGGGGGAAGTGAGGGTGAGTTGGAACAGGTTGTGACATGACTGACAATGATGGAATTATAGAAGGGAAAGTGCAGTGACATTTCAAGGTCTTTTGATGCAGGAAGAGAAGCTGGGACAGGTTCTGACAGGTACAGTAGTTTTGGTGGAGAAGAGGGGAAAGAAGGGGGTAAGTGAGCTGGGACAGGTTCAAACAGGTATGTCAGTTCTAATTAGGGAGGGGAAAGGAGGGGGAAAGTTAGCTTGGACAGGTTCAAACAGGTGCTAATGATGAAGGGGAAAGGAGGAGGAAGTTTCTATGTAGTTTCACACAAATCCCATGAGTAGTTTTTCTGATATAACGTGTTGAAAAATAAGTGTTTTTAGCAATTTTGACGGGCTCCGAAATGATTTTTATAATGGATTTGATGATTTGGAATTATCTTTTCGTCATCGTATGAAGTTTATTTTCTTCTCGTACATTGATACAATGGGCACATGCGGAACAGTTTCGTTAAATTATTTGCGTACACACTGAAACGCACTTGAAGCACATGGTAGGAATTTTTTCCATCAGTAAAAAAATCTACAGGTGCGAAACCTTCCTTCGTGCACTTTGTTACATACTAGTGTACACATGTGAAATTGAGTTGAGAGTAGTTTTACCTGCTTATTTTTGGTTAGCACAAACCGAACTCTGATTAGATTATGACTGGTAGAATCTTTGAGCATGTAAAGGGATATGGGTGCTCGGGGCTGAAATAATAAACAATAAAAGTTTCCTAGTACCGTACATTGAGTGTTTTACTGACTACATGGTAGCAATATGGTACTGAGTATCGAAAGGGACATATGAAAAATTCTTGACTCGTGCAGACGAGTTTTTTTATGGAATGTTTAGTGATAGTTAAACGACTCAGACCATCAGCAGCTTTCAACAAAAGAAACCAAGCTCTTGTAACCGTACAAAGTGACTAGCCGTCCTATGTTCGCAGAACAGTTTATGTGATACGATATCAACTTGCCTAGAGCAGGATACAGGTATACTCGGCTGTGCACCATGGTTATTAGCTTTTAGCGTATGGGAGTTAGAGAAGCTTACAAGACGTAGCTAACTCTCGACGTCGTCATATTTTAATGGGATTTAAGGTAACTCGACCAAAAAAAAAATGTAATCTTACACTACTACAGGTTGGTGTAATATAATATTGACGAAGAAACGATGACTTCTCATGATGAACGGTGACTAGTGAGTGAATGAGAGACTTTGGTCAACGCTCAACATCGTGTATGAAGCAATGTTGGAATGAAAGGGTAGGGAAAACGAGAGATCTCCGAGGAAACCCGCCGATCAACTGCTTCATCCGACACGATGTATGCATGCGAAAATCCGGGGACCGAACCCTGATCGCCTTGGTGGGAGGCGAGAGATCTGAACCCTCGATCACCGCGAACACCTAACATTGACTAGCAGAATTATGAAATTATTACAGCGTATCACCCGTGCTGTTAACGACATCAGCATCATTGCTATCCAGCTTCTAGCTTGGTACATGAGAATCATCAATGTAACTAGCATGGGATGATTGGTGGTATTTAAGCACTGATTAGGAGCTTAGTTAGTCTATAGATGTGCTGGAAAGTAGATCATTACCTTCATTTAAAGGTACTTATTGTGTAAAACTCTTAACGTTAAGAAGATGGCATCGGAGATCGAAGACTTGACATCTGTATCAGTCGCTACCATTAAGCCGGAAGTGTTCTCTGGAAATCATGTACATACTTCTTTGAAACAGTGTTGCTACTGTGGGAATTCATTTAGTACACACTCGAATTCTCGTCGCCATGAACAAGACTTACCTGTGTGATAACTGAGATGAACTGTTTACTCGCAATGATATCTTGACTAGACACAGGAAAACATGCAAAGGAAAGGTTTCTCGTTCATCGGGGCGTGAATGCAAGTACTGCGGTAAACTGTTCTCTCGAATCTGTGTTCTACGCATACACGAAGAAAGCAACTGCAAGTTCGGTATTGCCCACAAGACTTGCTGATGTCATAACTGTAGTGCTGTATATGCGAATAAACAAGGATTAAACATTCACGTCAGAAACTGTACTTCAAAAATAACTACAACATAAATGACTGTAGAATATGATTATTGAGATACGATTATTTTGTATGTTTTCTTCAGTACTGAAATAAAATTGTAACATACCAGTCAATAGACTCCTGGGTTCATAATTTATTTTCTCGTATAATATTTAATTACTCTGGAGAAAAGTACTACCAGTAGAGTATTTTATGTAGAAAAAAAGTAAGATGGAAGTTATTTTCGGTAAGATTTAGTAGAATTATACGTACATGAAAATTCGTTTTGCATAAGACTACAATGTACATTATGGGATTATAACTTAAATACGAAAATGCCAGCAGTGTTAAGAAGTAATGTGGACTCGGTTTCGAATGTTTAAAATAACGATAATTTTGCTGATAAATATGACTGCAACTGGTTTATTAAAATCAATATGTTTCAAAATGTATACATTTTAAGCTTCAGGTTTGACAAAGGAAGTGGTGACTAGCTGATTTTATTTTATTCTTCTTCTTGGTCTTGGAGTTGGTTCTTAGAGTCTTCCATGATTTGCCAGTGATAAGTATTAAGAGTACAGGTACAATGAGTGTACCTAAGATACTTTTTTACTAAAATGTAAATAATAGATGAACATAAAGTTTATTTGAGGTTACGTTATCTTGACGTGAGAGTGGTGAAAATAAATGAAATCTGCATTGTTATGAAATCTACATAGTTATGAAATCTACATAGTTATGAAATGAAATGGCTCAGATAAATTTCGTCACAGAGCACCATATTTGAGACCATCTTATAAGATGTAGTTCTTTAGGTAGCTACCTGCTCGCTCACGAACTTAACGAATCAAATAATCGTGTGAAGTCTTGTCGTAAGTTATAATCACAAAAATATTGAGCTTGGATTACAACTATCCTGTTAAGAAGAATGAATTTAGTGCAGATTGCAGATTTTTCTGCCTTCATTCTAAGAGACATAGGAGTAAACTGAGCTACAAATGTATAAATAACCTTCTTTCATACCCTTTTGTTTTGGTATAAAGGATACATGTAACATAAGCATGTTAGGAATAAGCGAAGAAACTCGACATGCTTAGCTAATTGTATTTAAGTGAATTCACCTGGGTGCTCGATTTCAGTATATTTATAGCATTTGAACAGCACATTCATTAACTATGTACTTCCGTTGTCACCTCTGTGGTAAAGTATTTACAGCTCGTAATAGTGTGCGCAGACAAGAGGTAAGTATATGTAAGATGAACAAAATTACTAGAACGAAATTTCAGTGTGCTGTCTGTCATCGTCGGTTTACTCTGAGTGACATTTTGAAGATACATTCCATGATGTGTGGTTTTGGAACTCGTTAACCTTATATAAAACAACAGGAACCGCACACAAATCTCCAGGTACCGCACATATCATCGCAGAAATCGTACATAAAACAACAGGAACCACATATAAAACTGCAGGAACCGCATAAAAAACAAAAGGAACGGCGCATGAAACTTAATGTACCGCACATATCATCGCAGAAATCGTACATAAAACAACAGGAACTGCATATAAAACTGCAGGAACCGCATATAAAACAGCAAGAACAGCACATATCATCACATGAACCGCACATAAAACAACAGGAACCGCATATAAAACTGCAGGACCCGCACATAAAACTCCAGAAACCACACGTATCATCACAGGTATTGCAAGTTGGTGGTACCAATATACATATTGACCAGCAACAGTTGAGTTTACCCATCCATATTACCGTTCGAGTATGAACTTGCTCTGCAGGGTATGTGCATGTGTGAAGTTATATTCATGTATGAACTTAACTCTGCATGTGAGTTTGTGTGTGAGTATAATATAAGTCTGCATGGTCGAGCTGATATATAGGACAGAAGATATTATTGTTGGAAAGTATTATCTTTGAAGATTAGTATTGTGCACCCATGTATTGTTTTAAACTAATGTATGTGTAGTATGGTGTATATAATAGTTAGAGCCACGATTTTATGGTGAAAAGATTTTTGCAACATTTGGTTTCGATGCGTCATGTGCACGTCTACAGGTCTGCTACATCGCCCGTAATCGGATAGTTTTACTCTCACTTGCCTTCGAAAATTACAGACGTAAGGAGTCACAATAATATTATTCTGATTGGTGCAGTGAAATGATAAATGTGTCTGAACAAAGACCAATAACCATGTATCAAAGCTGCCGATGTGCACGACAGACACTGAAGCAAAGTGGGGCAAAATGTACTTGTAGATATAATAAAATCTTTTATCAAAATGTTTTTTAATAATTGATTGATTTTAATGAGAATCGGCCGGATATAGCTAAGAAAGAAGTCATCATTAATTATTATTCATTAATGGCATTTAAATAAAGTTTTAAAATTATTTTAACAATATTTAACAACATTATTTTAAAATTTATGATCAATACGTAGTCTCAATCGATGGTTGTTACTACTTACGGTCGTCTAGCTGCTATGTGAAGACGTTGGTTACATGCTGTGTAGTGAGAATTATAAAGGAAATAAATTTTTTATACGGAGGATAAGAAAGCTGTGGTAAAGTAGGGGAAAGAGATGGGGAAAATTCATCATGTGACTAACAGCCAATTAAAATAAAGTAAGGGTATGGTAAGGGGAGGTGTAGTAGTTTGAGCGGGTTATAACACGAGTGTCAGTGAGAGGGGAAAGTAGGGGAAGGAGGGGGGAATTATTCACGTGACTAACAGCCAATTAGAATAAAGGAATGCGGAAGGGGGAGGGGGGATAAATTAATATATACATGTAAAAAAGTGGTGGGGGGGGAGACAGTGTGTCGATGGAGCTAGTCCGGGTAAGACGTGTCGGTAGTTGATTTAAATAATTTTATATATAAAAATGTTTGATTATTAAATAGTTTTTATTAAAAAGTTTGTTATTAAAATTTTATTTAATATATACGTGCATGGTATGTGAAATCGAAAACAATTTCGGAAGCTTCGGAAGAAACGCCAAGATGGCGGTCGGAAACAAGACGGAGGTAATGTTGTTTTCGGGATTTTTCGGAGTTTTTTCGGAATTTTAAATTTTTTTTGTAATTTTCGAAATTTTAGAAAATTTTGGTAATTTGAAACTCAAGGTCAAGGTCACAGTTAAAGGTAAAGGTCATCCAACATGGCGGCCAGGGCCATGACGTCACAACATGGCGGGTGCTGCTACACTGGGAGGGACCAATTCATACTACTGATGTTTTCAGTGTTTATTTATCTACTTTGCACTCTAAGCCATCATCAATAGAAGACTGTTCAGTCAATTGACTTGAAAATTTTTACCACGTACTAGAGAACTGACCTGCTATTGAAGAAATCTGGAAGTTTTCTTTACGTAAATTATTTTATGTTAAAATGTTAACAATGTACTGTTATCCATTGACTAAAAATTGTAGGAATATATAGCAAGCGAGACTGATGGGCGGTACCAACGGACGAAAGATAGAGGAAACTCCAATTTTAATTGTTATGTCCTCTTCGAAGAGTTGCGAGATACGCTATAATTTTAGTGGCAGGTAGGAGACCAAACATTTCAGACACTTGCGTTCGAGTTCAGCGACCCGCTCTGAACATCTCCCTCGATTTATATGCATTGCATTTCCTGTGATAATTTCAATTGTAGGCTATTACTTATCACTTTTTTATTCTTTAAAATACGTAACATATTAAAATATACTATTTCAGCTTGTTAATTATAATTATTATATCTAAGGTTACCTGTCCCTTAGAATACAGTATTTTTGCAGTATATTAAATTACAGTTAAAATAGTAGTTGTCATTACACATTTTCTATTTTTTTCTTCATTACTTCAGTGCAACTCCATTAGGCCTTGCTTTATAAATTACTAATTTATAATATTTTTCATTTCATCACAACATTGTACATATTTGACATGTACGTGACAACTTTTCGAGACATATCTTAATAATCAATAGCAGATATACTTCTTTCGCCATATTCGTAGAAAAAATATTCGTTCCTCTGTAGAACACTTAAAAAATCTCGTTAGTCAATGCGTTTAATTTAATGTCTCGTTTTTGTTTCTACATTACCCAAATATAGTTCCAATCATTTGAACATTGTCAAAATTGACACGAAGAGTTATAAAAAGCACATGAACCATAATTTCAAGTAGCACAATGTTTGTTCCATGTAGCGTGATTTATTACAAAAACATAGCTGTAGCTTATGTTGTGCATGATCAAACTCAAGTGTATAGGAGACTTTAAAATTAATAGTACTACATTAGTGAAATATACATTTGTAAATACTGCTTCGGCGGATATAATTATTTGTACTGTCGTCATATTTTGTTCTGGTGCGGTGTAATAGTATACTAAATACATATATTATTTAGATTTGATTTAAGAAGATGATATAAAACTAACGTGGAGATGTAGGTACAGCCGTATTAAAAAAATTAATCACTTAACTTCGATTTTATTACAAATTCTATATTTTTAACAAGTGTGTAAATAATCGCATTTTTTCTATAAATTTTATGTATCTTTATTCGTTACGTTACCAATAATGGGAAAATATCTCACATTCGTCTGATTCTACAACGGTTTTCGAGTGATAAATTCCGATATCCTCAAATGTATTTACTGAATCTTATTTACGAATGTTACTCTTGAAACTGGCTTAAAATTGTAATACCATAAATATTACAGAGAATATTAAGAAACAGCGCTACTAACATACAGCTGTAAAAGCAATTTCGACTCACAATAGCACACAGTTAATCCGAATAAAGAAATTTTGGAAGAATTCAGTCACAGCCTTAATTAAGAAAACAGTTTTCTTTCATTAACTACATCAGAAACGTTCGTTTTCCTAATTATTTAAAAAACGGTCACATTTGTATTTTCTGATTGTGATAGTGATGTTAAGTTTATTTCAATTCGTACATAATTATGTATTATATTTTTAACAATATGTTAATTGCATTTAGTAGAAAATCGACGGGAATATTTGAACGTAAATAGCTTGAGAGAATTTAATTCAACCCAAATGCAATTCCAAATCACGTTACTTATACAACTCTTCCGAAAACATTATTTGTAAAATGAATTCAAAGTAAATATTTTATATACTACAATTCTTCAATTTTCATCACATCACATCGACAGCTTCAACTGTTCTCATCAATAACGAAGTAGTAACGAAGCATGTAGTATATTTACTGTCCAAACTGATTTAGTTCGACATATTTCCCAAAATTAAATTGTAGTTTTAAAATTGAAAAAGTAGTCAGAATGATTTTTAAATAAAATTCGACATCAGATACGGTACTTAATTAATGAAAACCTATCATAAGAAATTAATTGCAGAAAACAACACTATCGCATCCTATTAACTAAACTTTAGTTGTAGTTATGAAATGTAAGAGCAATATTGACTTCTTGTCCTATGTACTCTAATGTAAAAAAAATTAAATTGAACTATTATGTTTTTAACTGTTGTGGTTTGCTACTGTAGGTCTAAGAATTAAAGAGACGTGTAAAATTATGAGGATGATAGTTTGTACATTTGATTTTTACATAAATTTTATCTAATTTGGTGAATAGTAATAATAAATGCCGAAAGTTGGTAATTTTGTACGAAATATATTCAGATTGGAAACTAATATAGCAAATGTGTTATATATATATATATATATATATATATATATATATATATATATATATATATAGGGACGAGTTGTGGTCGGAGCGCCGATCTCGAACGCGCGTGCCTGAAATATTACGTCTTGTACCTGCTGCCAAATCACCGAACATTTGCATTGGGGGGGGGGGGGGTTGCACAAAAATTGAATTTAGAGTTTCATGTTTCTTTTGTCCGTTAATACCTCCCTTATATCGCGAAAAACTACGTTTCTCGCTTACAATCTTTGGTTCTGCAATTTTCAGTCAATAGTGAACAGTACATTGCTTTTTTTAAATAATGATGCGTAACAGATAGCAACATTGGTATCACATTTTACAAATACTGTGCAAAAAGTTTTAAGAAATTTGATTAATGCTGACGAGTTTAGTTTGAACATTTATTGGGCTCTCGATATGAGTATTTGCCAATATTTCGTGAATATTACTTACAACTTGCATAACGTCACAAAGGAAGGGAGGTAGCAGACAAAGTGGAGGGGGAACGTGCGCACGGTTCCACTTGTTAATATTCCCACCTCGTTCTCGGAGATCTCTTTAAATAATATAAATAATTATTGTTTTCTTCTTTGGCTTCGATAAACCTACAGTAACATACAACGTTTTTAGCTTTAATGTATCATGTACTCTTAACAGATTATGTGCTTAGTTAAATTAAATTGACAGATTTGCTATTTTAAATGACACGCGAAGTATATAATTGTAGTGTTATTACTAACCGATTGTCCACATGGTAGAATTCGCACGGGTTGATTTGAATTAAAGTTGTGCTACTTTTGCGACAGTTCTTGGTTAAGTGTAGTTTTAAATCTGCTTTGTGTTAAATAGGGGCCGCAGCAATCGACAAGTCAGACCGTCCGCGTCCCACCAAGGCGGTCCGTGTTCGATCCCCAGCGGAGCTAGTACCTAATTTTTCATATGTAGTAAACGTGGCGGAAGTGGCTGTCAGCTGGCGGATTTTTTCTGAACACAACAGTCTCCCGCTGTTTACTCAATCCATAACTTTTCCATTGTAGGGCTTCATTTCATCACTCAGTCGATATCCTGCTCTCAGTACCCTTCCCATATGATAATTCAATTTTATGTGTACAGTAGACCTAAATATTATCCCTAATAAAGTAACTCAAGAAATAAAATTTTATTATTATCGAGTTTCCTACAAGAGGATTAAAGGAAAACATCTGTAACACACAGTAAAATAACATTAATATTATGTCAGTAAGTAGATGTATAGCGGATTTACTTGCTTCGACATACTCCATTGCGAAGTAAATGACTGTCAAGAGAAAACTAAAAACAAGACAAGAAAACATCAATAAGCAGAGTATGACTCAGTCATCAGGATACATACACGACATGAAATTCCAAAACTGGAATCTGGTTCGGTTAAAGAAGGAACGAACAGACAATAAAATAAATAACAAAATATAAATAAGAACCTAAGTTGACATGCGACACAACGATGAGACGAAAAAAAAAACGCAGTAGATTACAGACACTAACAGAAATACAGCAAACGACACAACGATGAGACGAAACAATACACAAAGATGTCGGACACAAACAGAAAAAAAAAAACAACAAACGACACAAACTATGAGACGAAACAAAACGCAGACGTTTTCCAAATAGTCAGTATTAACGACGTTTCGGGAACTGGAATCTGTTCCCGTCATCAGGTAGACACACAGGGTTCAGGAACACGAATGTTACTGATGAGGAGACTGGCAAACCGACACCCTAGTGAGTTTCAATGTCCAAAGCCTTTAAATAATGTACCTGTAGCTGAAACCCTCAACATTGTCAAGGCCAAACTGGAAGCTGACACAAACCTACAGGAACATTCCAGTTCCATCCATCATGGAAATGATTACCCTCTGTGTCACAACAACATATTTCCAGTTTAATGACAGTTTCTACAAACAAACAGACAGCATGGCAATGGGCTCTTCACTTTCACCATTCATGGCGAATATATTCATGGAGAACTTTGAGCAGGAAGCACTCAGCCAAAGCAACAGCCCTCCTAAAATCTGGCTCTTATTATCTGGCAACATGGACCTGAAACCCTGGAGGAATTTGTGAACTTTATAAACTCATTGAGATCATCAATAAAGTTCACCTATGCGAAAGAAACCAATGGCAGCATTCATTTTCTGGACGTACTAGTTAGCAGGGAAAACTGCAGTCTGGAAACCAAAGTATACAGAAAACCTACACATACAGACCAATACCTACATTTTGCATCGAACCACACTAAAAGCAAAAAACTGGCATAATTCGCACACTAGCCTACCGAGCTGAGATTATTTGTTCCAACAAGAAATTCGTAGCTGAAGAACACAACCAAATAAGAAACTAACTCGCAGCCAATGGCTACCCAACAAACACCATCAAACAGCACATGAAACCTAACATAACACTTAAGCTCACAGAAACAGAAAAACCATCAGGAACCCTAGTTATTCCGTATTTTCGAGGCCAAAAAAAAATAAGACGACGGGGAAATAAATACGGACTTCGAACAGCATTCCGATCTAAAGCAACTATTAAAAGTATGGTTACAAGGGTGAAACCAGCCACAGAAGAACTACAAATACACAACTGTGTATATCAGATACCCTGCGAATGTGCCCATATATACACTCGGCCACACAAAAAATGTCGCCTCTCTACAGGCCAGAAATTTGTGTAAGTCCCACTTCGGGTGTCCTCGGCAGCGTACAGAGGCACACATCGAAATCGCAACACCCCAACGAGCTCCTCACGGCACTATCGTACCGTTTTTGAGACGCAGGTTCGAATCCTGTTAATGGAACAGAATTTTTTATTTTTGTCCCCACAGAAACAATGTATTAAGAATGACAATGTTCAAAATGAAATACGTATTAATCATGTATTTCATTCGTAATTATCATAAACCCTAAACATGATGTCAAGTTTATTCCTACTATTACGTTAATAAAATACGAAAATTACTGTCATAAGTTTGCGAATAAAATCTATCCGTGTGGTATTCAGGTAAGACCAAATTATTAACAGAATATTTATTTAAAACAATGAAACCAAAGAGCTGTAACTTTAAACCGCCATAGAATTGTTGAATTCTAAGTTACTAATTGTCATAAGAACATTACAAACTATGGATTGTTCACACTGGCATTTTAATAGTTTAATAATACAAGGAAACGAATGTCACCTGGGTCGTTTGTCTTTTACAATGTAATATTATGAAGCACAATGCATATAAGATTCTAGGTAAAGTAAGTTATTTCCGTTAAATATTTACACCAAACTTATAACATACTGTACAACATTACAATAGTTATAATAAGTAAACAATGAATTACCGATCATGTCAAGCGGTTCGTAGTAGACGACAATTTTGTGAGCCGTCCAATATACACATATATATATAATAGTGCATTTTGCATAATATACTACAGCGTGTTGCGTTCATGCCCAAAAATCAATAATCGGTGCTAGTTATTCAAGACTATTCTAAATGCCTTTGTTATATTTTATGTAATGTTCAAATATCCTTATTTACCACATAGTAGTCTGAATAAAATACACGTGATTATTCATAATTTATAACATTTTTCAAGATCAACACTACACCGTACGTGTTAGCTTTAAATGGAATGATGAGATGGTTATTTTTGTAAATTGCAATTAGAACGTTAATATAAAAAGTTTATAAGGGCAGATATTTGGAATGTCTAATTTTATAACTTTTATTTTATAGGACCTCTTTGACCAATGAATTAAACTTATTATGTTACATCGGTAACCTTCAGTGTTGGGTGTTTCTTTCATTGTGACTTAATTAATAATTTAAACCAAGTGTTAAAACGTCCAGCAACGCTTAACCGTAAACCGGAAACCCCTTGACACGTAAAAAAGTTATTTTCATACGTGAAAAATTACGCGATAACCGGTGCCAATGCCAGATAAGTAAAGAAAAGTGTGGTGTGTATAACTTTGATATAAAACATAAAAATGAATCATGCAAGAGTATCTGTAAATTCAAAGTAGATTAGATTACTTTAGAAAACAAAGCAGTCCAGTGACATTTTAAGCACACATGTTCACTGATAAAATGCCTCACTCACTTGCACTGATCAGAAGTTCGATAATTGCGCCCTTACCTTTTGAAACATTGTTTGTTCAAGTATTTTTGATATATTAATTAAGTGGATAGCACATTTACTAAAACATTCAAAAGAAGTATATTAAGACAGAACTTGCCATGTTTAAATAATGTAGTATTATTTCGTTTGTGTTTCATGTGCTAGTAGCTTTTATTTACTACATATATACGTGTGTGTGTATGTATATATATATGTATGTATATATATATATATATATATATATATATATATATATATATATATATATATATATATATATATA
>PNEQ01024945.1:0-56436 GCA_003012365.1 Medauroidea extradentata | reverse complement strand
ATTGACATTTCAATATTTCCTATGTTTGTTGACGAAAAAGTAAGTGGAATTTACCCGGTGTTTAAAGCAACTAAAATAAACTTCAGAATTTATTTTATTTCTTAATACTGAAATGGGTTATGCTTTTGGCTACAATTAATTTTGTTTGAGTACTTTTACTAAATAGCTGTGTGAAACCCGAATAGTTAACGTCGTTTTATAACAATACATATATTTTAACTTAATTGTGGCTAGTCGATTTACATTTAAGATGTCACGCGTAATTAGATTTGCACGCTTGAAGCCAATGAGACTTTCTCACAAATTTTACTGAGATCATCTACGTTATCAGCATGAAAAATCTAGCCCACAAAGGTGAACTTTTTACGTTTGCAGGATATTTGAGGTAACTACAGCCATTAGAAAATCTTACATTTGAAACGCTAGCGAAATCATTTTCTCACAAAATAGCTGCATCTGTGACATCTTCCTTCAGTACACCAGCCGGCACTTGGCGGGTCTGAAACAGTTTATTTTGGTCAGTCATATGGCTTATTTATTTAAATTGTGTTTTGGGCCAGTGTGTACGGTATAAGTATTTATTATGGTCGCAACCCACTTTTGAAATAGTTACTGCATGCCCAGAAAGTCTGAAACATAGCTTCTATACACCGCCATTTTGGAAGGTATGAAAACTTACATATTCGCTTAGATAATAAGTAGTTTCCTTCTCTCGAAATTTGTTTATAAATCCTCAGCATAATTTGATTTTCCACGCACATTTCTGCTGTTTAAAACATGGGTATTCAGAATTACTTTAATGTAGCTGTTTTCATGTGCATTATATATGTGGTATATCTAAATGAAACTTCTTTAACGAAATATACATTCTATTAATTTCATATTTCGCCTTGTACTTGAGTGTGAATTTATTTTTCATGAATTTAAAATTTAATACGTGTAGCCCATTGTATTTACATATTGCTACATTGGCACATTGTTGAATAATGGCCAGCATTACAAATAAATAAAAATGTGCAACATGTTCATTATACCTCTTCCAAAAATTACACTTGAATAACAATCCAGTGTTACTTTGCGTCCTTGTGTTTTTAAATAATTTCCCTCGCATATCATACTTGCATTTTAACACCGAGCTACGTAATGCATATAAAAACACGAACAAACTTTTAGAGTGGAAATTATTCGGTAACGAAGATATCGTGTAACGGACCAGTTGTATCATATTTTGTCGTACTGGCATAACAAGTTGCTAATGCAGTCGTTCCGCACTGCACTCCTTAGTTAGAGTAATATCGCACAACACACAGTCAATACGTGAGCGTGTTGTTGCTCTAGTAGAAGAGGGAGGTTTTGCAGTAATGTAGTCTAATTGTAACTGGACCCCATAGTATAAACCCTCGTACGTACTCAGTCCTTTTCAGGAATACATCTATATACTAAACTTTTTTATTTGTTAAATGTTTTTAGGGCCATGAAAACAAAACGGTTCCTATATGTAAATATGTGTAAGTCCAAGTTCTTATGTTGGATTTGAACCTCGACTCCACTGGGCAGTTTACACAATGGGTCAAAACACTAATGAAAACTGTAGGTATATGAATGGAAGAATAGGATATAAGTTGTACGATATCACATAATGGCACTGCAACAAAATAATAAGATTGCAATATATCCTGACGGCTACTGTTTACTCAACGTAGAGAACTGAGGGCCTATGCTGGAAAATACAGCTCGAGCGTTCGAGTACGAGTCGTTTCGAATGGTCAGATTCGCATACGAATTGGCCTAGTTGAAAACCGGTATGCTCCACTGTCTTAAACTCGTATACGAAATAAGTGTACGAAGTGAGCAACGTTGGTCGACAAGATGGCGGCTATTCGAATGTCTATTTCGACTTACAAAATATGAGTTTGTGTGACAACTAGGGGTTTAAAATATTAATCAGCATGATAGAAGAATCTTAATATTAGCAGAAACAATGCCAGTGTGACTAACTCGACCAAACACAAAAGGATATGTCGTATTAATTGAAAAACAGGATTCTGCAACTTATATACAATAAATATAATATTTTTGGACATTACTTGATGTAGTGTTCGTAGTGCTGTGATAGCATGCTTGCTTGCTATCCAACATATTGGGGTTCGAGACTCCGCACAGATAAATATTTTTTTTATTTCAATAAAATTCATTAATAATTTCAAGCAAGGAAATATCTCTACGAAATATTAATTTATTTGACGTAATTTTCTGTTTTAGACGCAATGAAACGATTTATCTTTCGTTTGTAGAGACAAAGCAACTAATATAGCAAATGTAGGCGCATATGAATTACGCCTCAAATATTTAACTGCGCTTCTCCGGTAAATGACATTAATTAATATCACATTTTCTTAGACAAAAATGTAATTTTTAAAATAAATAACATATATTTGAACATAAAGAGTTATTCTTTCCTGTAAGGTGGGTTAAATTAAAACACTTTTAGAGTAAGGCTGACGAAACGATGGCTACAAGAAACTAATGCTTAAGTTATATAGTTTTAACCTACAATGATATGGTTATGTTAATGATTTCACGCAGTTAACTTGAGGAAGTTTAAATAAATTAGAGGACATTATATTGGATTTTATGTAAGAGGCCAAGTACCTGCTGATAACATGTAGAATTTTTTGTCTCAGTATTTTACACAAATAAAATGAACCACGCGCATTAATTGTTTAACAGCCGTCATATTTATAATATATTACGAGAACTTTATCCTCGGGTTTGTATACAATGAGCAAATAAAATGGAAAGTAACAAAAAATGTCTGATATTACACAATTTTTCATTGCATCGCTGCTTGTTGAACTTTATTTGATTCAACAGCGAATGTTTAAATTTTATTTTACACTGTTACAACTGTTCACCGACGAATAACCAAACGTATATGAATACACAAATAATGTAAAAAAAAACCTCTGTATGTAGATACCACAATGGAACCTAGCACAGAGTTATCTTTTCCTACTACCAATTACCCACTCTATATATACTGTTTTTCTATTTTATTGTGCTGTCTGTATCTTATTGCATTTTTGTTAACAATTTACTGACTTTTTTTGAAGGCTCAAATTTGTATGTTTCAGTCAATCGCAAAAATTTGCGACTCATAACATTCAATGTGAGTGGCTGTAACTAAAAAATGTTAGTATATTAATTTTAAAATAGCTTATTCAGAATTAATAAATACAGTGCAATTTAGTGATTAAGAGCGTGTAAATTTTTTTTCGTAAAATAAACACACTATTGCAAAAGAGCTTACATACATTTTTAATACTTAACTTAATTAGTGGCGAGTTTCTATTTAAACATTGTTGAGAACTCAATATATATGCATATAATTGTTGAAATCTTGCTTCATAGCTTCGGTTTTTACGGCTTCTCGTATGCGAAATCCCTAATTCGGCCGCCTGCCACCACTCGAGTAGATTTTCGTATACGAATCTCGTGTACGAGGACGACAGACTGTTCAAGCATACCAACAGTGCATTTCGAGCGGTCAGGAGGGCGATTCGCATACGAACGAAAACTCGAGCATAAGCCCTCTGATGTACTGGATAACTATGTAAAATAACAATTCCGATATTAATAAGTGAAGTTCCTTCCGCACGTTCTAATGTGGATCATAAAATTTAGGTGGACGGGTTTACTGACTCATTCACAGTCAAACAGGAAGAAAAGAAAACTACTTTGATGTAGAAATATCACGAATACAGAAATTCAAGTATTATGTTTTAAAACAATACATTGCGAAATTATGTTTCGATGATTTCTATGGTTTACGAATATTGTTCTGCATGTTATTAAAACATAAGTGTTGGTAGGAAAGAGGAGTCACTCTATCTATTCCACTGATTATTATATAAAGAAGTGTAAGGTTGTTTAGGGCCTACTTGCATATTATTCGAAAGAAATATGCATTTTTCTTCCAGTTCAACTGAATAGCTTTTTTTGTTATTTATCAGAACTAAAATCGATGCGTTTCTTGTCAAATAATTGTATTTAACTATCTCATATCTCATGCTGAATAAATAGTATGTTACCACTAACCTAATACGAGAGGAAATTTCAGTTGCCTACAAATTTTTTTTCCTTATAACATGATTTTCCTTAGCAACTGCATTTTCTCAAAAATAAAATAAATATTATTATTGTTATATTGATTATTCGTTCCAACTCTGAGATTTAGACCAGCACATCCTGTAATATTTACATATATTACATAAAATATGCCATAATTTTAATTGTCGTGTTAGTTAACAGCCAACCACATTGTAAATAGATTTATAACATAATTATAAAGACAAATTATCGGTGTATGTCCACACTTACAGTGGCGGCTCGTGGGTTGTTGCCAGGTGAGGCTGCAGATAGTCCAAACTGGACAGGTTGAGTGCTAGTTGACACAATAACTACTAACACGCTGGAATGTAGGTGCCGCATCATACTGAGTGACCGTAAACGAGTCAGTATCGAGTACATCTTTCGTACCATTAGTATACTGCACGTTCATCAGAAGAGTACAGTGCTGACTATCTGCAGCCCCACCTGAAAACAACTCACGAACCGCCACTGCACACTTCTTTGGCGTCCCTCTACAGTCTTACACATTTCTTAGTGCCTTTATGGGTATCTACGACAGTGCAATGCAGTACTACTTTTTAATGATCAAAAGAGCTAATAGCAATAAGTGTAGGTCATGCGGCCTATCTTTAGAGGTACGAGCTAGTAGTTAAAAAATGCTTGGTTCATAAAGGCACTAAGAGAAGTGTTAGACTGTAGAGGGACGCCAAAGTAGTGTGGACATACACTCATACACTAATAAAATGTCAACATAATTATGCGTAAAGTCTATTTCCAACATGTTTGCTAGTTGACTAACACGGCCATTAAAAATATAATACATTTTACGTAACATACGTAAATATTGCAGGATGTGCTAGTCTTCTGTATAAAATGAATAATATTACTGATGCTTTTGGATAAAAATTCATTTAAAATTAACTTTATATATAAAGTAACAATTGAAAATTAAGTTTATACATATATATGTGTGTAAACACACACCAAAAACGAAATGTTGTATATTTTCATAAGCACTATTATCATAAAACACACCACAAAAGAAATTTGATATTACATTGCTTAAACAAACAAAGCAAGAAATGTCTGTCTTAATGTACGTCACTTGAATGTATTAGTAAATGCAATATCCACTTAATTAATATATTAAAAATACTTGAACAAAAAAATATTTCAAACGGTAAGGGCGCAATTATGGAACTTCTGATCAGTGAAAGTGAATAAGGCATTTTATCATTAAACACGTGTGTTTAAAATGTCACTGGACTGCTTTGTTTTCTAAAGTAATCTAATCTACTTTGAATTTACAGATACTCTTGCATGATTCATTTTTATGTTTTACATCAAAGTTATACCCACCACACATTTCGTTACTTATCTGGCATTGGCACCTGTTATCGCGTAATTTTTCACGTATGAAAATAACTTTTTTACGTGTCAAGGGGTTTCCGGTTTACGGTTAAGCGTTGCTGGACGTTTTAACAGTTGGTTTAAATTATTAATTAAGTCACAATGAAAGAAACACCCAACACTGAAGGTTACCGATGTAACATAATAAGTTTAATTCATTGGTCAAAGAGGTCCTATAAAATAAAAGTTATAAAATTAGACATTCCAAATATCTGCCCTTATATACTTTTTATATTAACGTTCTAATTGCAATTTACAAAAATAACCATCTCATCATTCCATTTAAAGCTAACACGTACGGTGTAGTGTTGATCTTGAAAAATGTTATAAATTATGAATAATCACGTGTATTTTATTCAGACTACTATGTGGTAAATAAGGATATTTGAACATTACATAAAATATAACAAAGGTATTTAGAATAGTCTTGAATAACTAGCACCGATTATTGATTTTTGGGCATGAACGCAACACGCTGTAGTATATTATGCAAAATGCACTATTATATATATATGTGTATATTGGACGGCTCACAATATTGTCGTCTACTACGAACCGCTTGACATGATCGGTAATTCATTGTTTACTTATTATAACTATTGTAATGTTGTACAGTATGTTATAAGTTTGGTGTAAATATTTAACGGAAATAACTTACTTTACCTAGAATCTTAAATGCATTGTGCTTCATAATATTACATTGTAAAAGACAAACGACCCAGGTGACATTCATTTCCTTGTATTATTAAACGATTAAAATGCCAGTGTGAACAATCCATAATTTGTAATGTTCTGATGACAATTAGTAACTTAGAATTAAAAAATACTGTGACAATTTAAATTTACACCTATTCGGTTCCTTTCTTTTAAATAAATATTCTGTTAATGATTTGGTCATACCTGAATACCACGCGGATATTTTATATTTGCAAACTTACGATAATTATTTTCGTATTTTACTAACGTAATAGTAGGAATAAACTTGACATTATATTTAAGGTTTTTGATAATTACGAATGAAATATATGATAAATACTTATTTCATTTTGAACATTGTCATTCTTAATACATTGTTTCTGCGGGGACAAAATTAAAATATTCTGTTCCATCAACGGGATTCGAAACTGCGTCTCAAAAACGGTACGAGAGTGTCGTGAGGAGCTCGCCGGGTTGTTGCGATTTCGATGTGTGCCTCTGTACACTGCCGAAGATATCCGAAGTGGGACATAGACACATTTCTGGCCTGTAGAGAGGCGAAATTTTTTGTGTGGCCAAGTGTACATTGGTGAAACTGGCAGAGCTCTATCAATGTGTATCAAACAATATAAAAACAATTGCAAAAAAAGGCGAAACCCAAAATCTAGACTGGTCGAACATGCATTGGAAAATAGCCATATGGTCCTTTGGGATGACTCTAAACCACTTACACAGGAAAATAGCAAAATTAAAATAAAAATTAAAGAATCAGCCTTTATTATTAGCAATAGCAATATTTTCAGTCAACAGAGTATTGAATTTAAAAAACGTGGATCCCATTGATTAAAAGAGAAACAACTTTACAGCACAAAACAAAAACACTCTACCCACCACAACCAATCAGAGTCAATACATGATGCGCGACCAATCAGGAGACAGCTCGTCTTCCATTGGTCGAGCAGGATATGGAGCTTTACCCTATATAAACCCATGGTTTTTCCAGTTTCCTCATCTTTTCATCGCAACGAAGATGCCGTGGCCTGTAGGGGGCGGTACGATCGCGGCAGCCATGCGGCAGCGACCATCTGCAATCGAGCGCGTCCTGTTGGTGGCGAATACAGAGCTCCTCGCTGAGGAGTTGTCAGGAATATTCAAATACTGACTCGTGGACCAACTGGCAGGTGCGCAAGCGCCGTCGACGGCAGCCGCGACGAACTGTACAGCTCAGCATGAAGACGGACGACGCGCCCTGCGGGAAGCAGTCCAATGGTCAAGGCGGCGGGAGGGATCTCGAGGTGCTGAAAAATGCGAAGTGTAGCGAATCCAACTACTGGATCCTGCGGGCTGTGGACTGCAGGGCGTGTGGGGAGCGAGAAATGGAATGCATCGGAACTTGGACCAACGTCATCGGGGACCTTCGACGTCGGGGCCGGTGATACCTAGCCCGCCACATGGTAGATCCTGGATGTCTCGCTGGCCTAGGCACTCATTCAAGACCGACGGATTATTTTGGAGAGGAGGGTGAGGGTGGCTCCCGGGGGTTACGCCCCCTCTCCACCCTAGCAATGAAAAGTTTACTGCTGTCTGCGAGAAGAGAGAAGATGGAGTCTGTGTACTGGCTGAGCTGTACAGTTTTCTGCTGCTGTCGCCGAGAAGTGGGCTTGGCCTACATTGCTGTTTTGGATATTGTTGTGCCAGGCTTGCCTGGCGCGGGAATATCCCTCACAGCTCGGCAATCGGACAAACTGGCTTTGTTCGACTTGTCGCCGCCAGGGGCGCTCAAGCCCAACTGGCGAAAACAGGCTCACTGAGCCGCCATTCTGATTGGCTGGAGCCGCCGGCCAATCCCATCTCATTTCACCAGCCACCTCATCTTTTCTACTGTTCTGGCAACGGGACTTCGAACCATACCTATCTTCATCACTGCATACCACTTAATTATGCCGATATTTTATCCCTGCTGTGCCTGCCGCACAGCTTTTCCCAGCACCCTACCCTATTTGTGCTGGTTTTTCTGTGCCCTTATTCTGACTCTTGCTCTCTTCGGGGGGAGGTCACGGCCCCAATCGCGGCCGTGGCCTCCATTTTCAACCCTGCTACGCCGCGATGCACGCCACCTTTTCCTTAGAGGAACCGCAACTTAGGTGTATGAGGCTTTCCCTTGAGACACATTCACTCCCCATCCCTTCCTTCGTTTTAGCGACTAATGCATGTCGAAGTACCCATTGGACTGAGCTGGGGTACACGGTGACATGGCGGGAGATGGGGGCCCGTCAGATAAAAAAATTAGTCTCCTCATCATTCGCACTCGTGTTCCTGAACCCTGTGCGTCTACCTGATGACGGGAACAGATTTCAGTTCTCGCAACGTCGTTAATACTGACTGTTTGGAAAACTTCTGTGTTTTGTTTCGTCTCATCGTTTGTGTCGTTTGTTGTTTTTTTTTTCTGTTTGTGTCCGACATCTTTGTGTTTTATTTCGTCTCATCGTTGTGTCGTGTGCTGTATTTCTGTTTGTGTCTGTTATCTACTGTGTTTTTGTTTCGTCTCATCGCTGTGTCGCATGTCAACTTAGGTTTTTTTATATTTTTGTTATTTGTTTTATTTTCTGTTTGTTCATTCTTTAGCCGAACCCGATTCCAGTTTTGGAATTTCATGTTGTGTACGTATCCCGATGACTGAGGCATACTCTGCTTACTGATGTTTTCTTGTCCTGTTTTTAGTTTTCTCTTGACAGTCATTTATTTCGCAATGGAGTATGTCCAAGCAAGTAAATCCAATCATGCACTCCCATTGCACAGTTCTTTCAAAGATCATAGTTGCATAGCGCTTTACATATTGTTAACAGGGAGATGATTCCAAGTTGAAACTATTGTCATTAACAGACAGAAAACTGAGATGGAATTAGCCACGAACTGTTGTTAAGAGACACCCTAGCATCGAATTGGAAAACACTGGAGAATATAAATAAGGATGATTGTACAAGGACTCAAAACCCGTGATTTATGAATTTAAAAGTTATGTTACTGTCAATTGGTTTAATTCCAGCGACTTCAACATGCAACTGAAGCTGCACAACTCCATACATACCGCGAGATTCTTTTGAGCACGTAAAGTTGCTACGAGACAGATTATGTAAACTTTAAACAATAGCAAGTCATACACGTTTACGAAAATTAGTTCTATGTTTGACGTTTAATATATTACGTCTGTCAAAAATATTTAGTTAACATGGAACTTAAATCACAATGGTTCAAGGAACATTAATTTTGATCACAGAAACGTTCACGTACATTGACAATATGTAAAACTCCGCAAAAGTCCATAAATAAATACATATTTCGAAATCCAGCTTCTATAAAGGAAAGGTGTTTCCACAGAGAAAAATCTTGACATTATTTTAAGTTCTTTTTTCACACATCATTCTGGACCCATGAGCAAAGAGCAAATGGTATGGATAAAGAGATCCGAAGACAAAATAGGCTTATGAGCTCAACTTCTCTCAGTGTGTCTGTGTCATTGTATGTGTGTGTGTGTGTGTCTCCGTGTTATTATGTCTGTATTTGTTTGCCTGTGAATGTCCAACTCTAAAGCCTTTGAACCTCCGCACCTAATTGCATCACACTTGGTATATGTTTAGTACTTAGTAATGTCACCTTTGTGTTATGTTTTATTTTGTTCATGTTCTTAGTTTTTTTAAATGGCGATAATTTCAAAAGTTTATGTGCTGTATACTATGTCGGGAAACACTTTAAGGAAAGAACTCGACTGCCATTGGTCGCGCTACGAACAGAGCTTAAGGCTATGAATACTTTCCAATCTCTTCCAACATTCACTTTTACTTCACCTGAATACAGAAGCAGATATCAGCTCCCGAAACGTCGTTAAAGTCGGCCTTTGGAAATCTACTGTGTTCTTTTGTGCCTTTATCGCTGTTTCGTCTAGTCTGTTGTCTGTGACATCTTCGTTTTATCCTGTCCTGTGTCGATAATTATATTCGTCGCAGCATTGTCTGTGCTGTCTTAATTGTGATGTGCTAAGTTTTGCAGATTAATTTGTGTTTCCACTTTTATTTATTTCTTTTTTTTCCTTGATTTGTTGTTGACTAATTACTTATGAAATCTTTCATGCTCTGTTGTTTTGTTTTATGGGCATCCCATTTATGGGCTTGTTTTCTCTTTTTTAGTTTTTCGTTGGTTTTTTTCTAACTCTCATTCTAAGATTTCTAGGACGACATATATCGCAATGGCGTATGTCCACAGTAGTACAGTTTGTCATTCTGTCCCATTTCAAGAAACATTCAAAGACGTTATCAAAACCAATTGGTACCAAGCTAGGAACTCATGTAGTAATTTTCAGTGTCACCTGACTTTCATATAGGTTGAGCGTATCAAGTTCTTATTTTTCAATTCTTGGCCACTGAAAATGTTTAGGTGTGTGCCATATTATATATGTCCCGACTTTTATAAATTGTGTATTAAAAGGTTATGTACATATTTTCTGAATATAGGTTCATTTACTTAATGTATAGTAAAATTAACTTGTTTACATTGTACTAACAGTAATTTGGTGTCATTCAGTAAATTAATTTTTTTTCTGGATGTTAAAGTAACTTATATTAAATTTTTTTATTACTGTAAATCTTTCCTTCACGTGTTAGTTATGAGTAGAGCCGATTCGGGCTGCAGTAACATGTTCTTTTAGCTTGATGTGCTCGTCTAAGCTTTGCATTCCTTAGCTGAAGCTTTTGTTTCCTTATTTTGTCTGTTCTTTCCTGCAGTGCGGGCGTCAGCAGTGTAAGCGCGTGTATACTGCATGATTATCACGAGAATTCGTCCTTGTTATGCAACTCTGTCCGCGTGCAAGTCCCGTGACTTCCACGGTTGTGCGCTATTCTGGCTGCTCCTGCCATCTACTGGCGATCTTTAAAGCTGCCTTCTGCTGCCTTGCTCCCCTCTTTCCACCACCCTCTCTAACTTCCTTGCCGTGTTCAGGTACTCTTTGTACTGCCACGATCGAGATGTGTCGCTGTGGTGTGTTATTATGGGTGATGTTCTTTGGAACATAGGCAGCCGATTATGGTGTTATTCATCTTTAATTTACCCATGCAGTATTTATATTCATCATGGAACCATGTTTTATTTTTATTTTTTTATGTTAGTCCAAGTGATGGACCCTACGATTTTCATTTTTGTCACATTGCCGATGAGGCCGATGAAGTACCAATCTCTCTGGGTTGCGCACCATGACCACTTCAGCTACCACTATGGCTATGCTCTTGTCTCCAACTCCCTGTCTTTGATTGGAATGCTGGAATGGTGTTGCCTTTCGCCATTGGCGTGTAGCTATCTACCGGCGGCATTATTTTCTCTCAAAATCTATCCGGCCTTCGTCGATCATCAGCTAAGTATGTTATACTGTTTAACGTATTTTAAAATCAAGACCTTCGTGTTTCAATATCAATATTTTGTGTAAAGAAGCTTTACGAACGCTTTATAATATTCATATCACTATCCAGAAGATAAACGTTGTTTTATAAAAAATACAATATTTCTTTTTTTAATGTGAAATTTAAAATTTTAATGTAAATATTACTTTTAGCAATTTAACATTCTTGTGTAGTATCATTCCTATGTGCATATTGTACGGGGTTTCCCGTTTATTAATTTTATATTTTGCTCATATTTGAAACAATAATTTAATATATTCTGTAGGCCTACATGCCTATTATGAAATCTATTTCAGTGATGTTACATCTTTTTTGATTCTGTAAATTAAAAGAAAACATTTAAATAAGAAATGAAAATAAAAATAATTTCATAATTTAACAAACCACAAATCAACGCTTATTATTTATAATTATTCTCCTGCGCATTTTAACGATTTTTAAAGTATACTAAGGTTAATTTTCTGTTTCAAATCACATTACTTATTTTAAATTTTAATTATTTTATGCTGTGTGTTTATGGCCTAGTCTTTCTCAAGTGTTTATTAGTTTCACCACATTATTTTGTAAGGTTTGTTGTCCGGTTCATTTGTTTATTTTCAAACTTTGTTGCTTTTACGCATGGCTGTTTTGAACCAGAATTTTTGGCGATTATAAACACTTGGGTACATATTTTACTGCTTCCATTCCACGAATTAGCTTTCTCACCAAAGCACACCGGCACAAACTTGTAACAGTTAGCGTGGTTACGTTTTACAGTATGCTACAATAATTTGGTAGTAATTGAACACGAATTTCTGGTGGTTGTTATAATTCATATATGTGGTTTGTTTTGAAAGATTTAAATAATTTACAATTTACCAATAGGTATTTATAATACTATTTTGTTTCGAAAGTATTTCTTATAATGTCTATATAAATATTTTTGCAATATTATTCATACTTATTTGACGATTTGCATTGCGAGGTATTAGCCTACAGTTTTCGTTCACATTAATTTAATAACAAGGCTATTCAATGATTTTCAACTTTAACTAATGTGTAATGTATTAACGTTTCTCTTCGCTTAAATTTTGACTAGTTAATATGTAACTATATTAAAGTTTAATGTTTTATGTATGACGTAGTTCAGCTAGTCTCGTGACCTTCAGGTCAGCTGTTTGCCGGAGCAAGGCATTGCCCATCGGCAGTTGTTACTCGCTGTGTTTGTGAGACTGATGTATAGATATTTATATATGTTTTGTGTATTACTAGATCATGATGTATATACGTTGTTTATTACTTAAATTTATTCTTATTAAAAGTAATTTTATTAGTCTTGTGAGCATTAGGTTCTGTGTTTGTTTAGGCCTATATTCTGTTTGCTTTGTCGGGTTGTTTCTGTGTATATTCTGCTTTCTTTCACACGTGACATCTTCTTGTTTTGTATTAATTCAATAAATTCCTTTTGAGTCTTCAGCTATTGCTTGCTTTTTTGAACTGTGTGTTTAAATTGTTTCGGCAAGTTACTATTTTCAGTGGCCGATTTCGTTAGTTAACACACGAGCGGGGTATTTAATTTTCTTGTTGCACGATATGCAGTTTATTTACTGTATTTAAGATATTTAATAATTTTGTAATTAGTGAATTTGGTTTTGTGAATCGTTTGTGTCCAATAAGTTTAATTTTCCTTGTTTTGATGCACGTTTCAAAACTCGTGAAGGTGTGTTTGTGTTTACCTACATGTTTCTCAAGATGGCGTCTCGCGCAAGTGCAAGCCGTTTCTTCCTTATACGGTTTGGTGGTGATGTACTACCTGTTCTGCAGGCATTGTTCGTTCCTTGTTTACATATTTATTTTGCGTTTTTAAATTTATTTATGGTGTTTCACAACAAACTATTATTTTAAGAATTATTTTGTTACGTGTGCGGATTACTGTCTGCCCATTTTCTAATATATTTATCGAGATGTTTACATTCGTTGTTTATTCCATTTTTAATTAGAACTCTAATGCCAATATAGTATATTGTGCGTCGTGTATCCTCATTGCAAGTTATTAGGCTTGTTCGTCGTTATTCAAATTAATGAAGGGGGCCGCGATGGCTGAACGATCAGACCATTCGCCTCCCACCAAGGCGATGCGGGTTCGATTCCCGGATTCCCGGCGGGATCGGTCCGCGGATTTTCGCATTTGGGAGTCGTGCCCGACGTTGCCGTTGGTCGGCGGATTTTCTCGGGGATCTCCCATTTCCCCCGCCCTTTCATTCCGGTGCTGCTCCATGATCACATCATGTCACCCCTCACCAGCGCTAAAGACCTCGATGTTAAGCGTTGACCAAAATTCCTCACTCATTCAAATTAATTAATGCATTTTTATTTGGTATTATACATTTCGTTATCTTAGTTTCATACATGAAAATGTTTAAGAACTTTTGAAGTGTTTTGTTTTCTTTCTATTACTTAATATTTATTGCATCTATTACTCTTGTGTCAAATATGTTAATTGTATTTGTGGCCAAGCGTTTTTATTGTAACTGAGATTTTTTCTTCGTTATTTATTTATTTTACTATCATTTTGGTCTGATACTATTCATTTAAATCTGATATTAATTCAATAATAATTTGTGTTACAGTTCATATTCATCTTAATTGTTAATTTTATTGGTCTTGTTTATTTTGCAACGTCATCAAAATATTTAATGGTTTCAACCTAATATATATTTTTACAGGATCTTCTCTTTTATTATTTTATGTTATGAGTTTGTTTTAATTTGCTTCTTTATTTCAGATTTTATTTGAAAAGCATAGATACTTATTGTTTTTTTTGTTGATAGTTTTGGTGCTTCATGGTGCTTTTCGAGTAGACACTAAAAAACCAACGCGTTAAAAAATTTCCAACACAGCCCGCCATACGGATGGATTGATACGGGAAAATTGGTAGCATTTGTGATGTAAACAGCTCTTGTATGCGAGCCGGTTCTGTTGCACCGTAACCTAAAACTTCTTAACTGTGTAACCGTAATTTAAAACTGACGTTTCAATACGCGAATGGTTAAATTGGAAGACTACGTCACACAACTAATTAAAATAATATTCCTATTCAATTCTAGGCAGTACTGTGTATACAGATAGTCACATATCTGAAGTAATTACTATCATCGATCTATAACACTAACGTAGGTAATATAACGCGAAAAAATTTTGAGTTTGGGGTGGACAGATCCGTTTTTATACGTTCATACACTGCGATGTGAGCAGACAAAATTTTTAACTGACCATGTTCTTACAGTTGTTCAGTTTAAGAAGTGCACGTGGAAGGACGCAATTCTGCGCACTGATATGGATAAAATCTGTTATTACTTCTTACCCGTAGACTATATAAATTTTACGATAAAAATACTAGCGAGAGTATTCGTTTCATATTTCTAACAGTATCCAATAAAACATTTAAAATTTTCTATATCGGTAATAGTAATAAAAACTATAAATTGAAAGACATATGTAATTTTTTCTTTATAATATAAAAACGTATTTGTTCACTTTATCATACTCAAAGCCAAAATATTCGTAGATGATGGATAAATTAATAATCATTAAAAGGTTTGCAATGTTTTCCTAAAAAAAAATCAGTATAAATTTTAATTGGGAGAGTAACACAATACAGTGTGCAATTAAAATAATTAAAACTATTTATACCATTTACATTACATATTAAAAATTATTCTCATATATCAATACCACTATCAACTTACATGCTATGATAGCCGAAAGGGCAAGGGTGCGTGTCTGACAACCAGAATCGATGGTTCAAAGCTGACCCCTGGAATTCGATTTTTTTAATACGCCTACCCAAAAATCATAAGGGCGTCTTCCGCATACATTAAACATGTATGGCATCGCCTTTATTCACAGCGACCAGCACGTGAAACTAGCGCACTCTAGCAGCCAAATTTGTGAACAAACATGGCCGCCGACTTCAGTGCTTTCTAAGAACGAATGATGGAATCATTACACTAGCTTCCGACGATGCAAACAAACATGTCTACAGCCCAATACACGTCAGGCTGGAAGAAATTTAACAGTTAACTAACGACAACTAACTTATATACACGATGGACGACAGCACCCGACAAGATTTTTGGACTTGACACAAAACAAATCACAGAAGAAATGTCATAAATATTCTAGAAACTAAACATTCATGTCCCCATTACAATTCCCTAAACATCAAAAACACTTGAAATTAATTCCGAACAGAACCTAATATAATCCACAACTATCCAAAATATGGCTGATGAATCCACACATTTCTACCATATTCAGCCATAATGTGGATTTTACGGTCACGGTAATTTTTACCTTTATTTTTCGGGTTGGCGGGAAAATGTTGACGGAAATTCGGGAAATTTTTGAGAACATTTTTAGTTTTGGGTCCTTTTTTCGAGCGAAAATTCTGAATTCAGAAGGAAAAAGGGAAATTTTGAGGGAAAAAATGGAAATTTGACTGCCGCCGCAGCGTAGTCAAAGATGGCGGCCGGGAAATCTGGCACCTACCACCCCAACCCCTGTTCCAGTATCGGCTAAACCATCCATCCCAGAATTAATTTGTATCGTTATTGTTATTTTTGTATGTGTTCGTACAGTTTTTCTTGATAGGAGTTTATTCATTTCCGGAAATGTCTGTATGTTATATGGTTGATTACAACTAATAATACAAGATATTTTTTGTTTAAATTTTTTACTGTGGGGCTTTTCTGCAACACGGCTACTTTCATTCGCAATGACGTATATAAAAAAGAACTGTTTACTTTGCAATTTTCCTTAAAATTTTTCAATTAGTTCATTCGCGAATGTAACTTATGTAAAACAAGTAGCATTAATTTTTCAACGATTTGGACAAGAAAAATGTTGAATTTTTTTTCTAGATAGTTAATCGTTTTGGTCTTAAAGATTGTAACTCAGATGATTTTAAAAGCATTATGAACTAAAGCGACGACTGACGTAGACCAAAGTTGTATTCAGTAAACCTGTTGGTAAACTACAATGACCTGAATTTGGAGTCAATATATAAAAAAAATTATGTTCGAAAGTAAATATAAACGAATTGATGAACCTGTTTATAACTTTATAGTAAGACTTTCAAATGCATTAAATATTAATTTAAATTGTACCATGTTTGTATTTAATTTTTATTTATTTTTTCATGGAATTTAATGTATATGCTATCCTATTTTGCGTATTTAATTTTGATAATATATAGTTAGGGTGGATGGAGTTCAACGAAACCGACTCTCCATGCATATCAATGTTATGCTGATTACTTCATAATGTCCATATTTTAACCATGAAAATCATTACGCATATTAAAAACTTTATATTTTTGCATTTTTTTGTAAGTTGTTCAAGCGAGAAGGTATAAAATTACACTGCGATGATCTTGGCACGAGTGATGAAAGATCTTGAATTTTAAAATATTTTTTTATGTTTCAATTTTCTCCGATATCCGTGATAGCCACCGATCAGAAGATTTCGAGTCCGCGCGAGTGCTCCACGCCTTCCACAATTCACCATTAAGGTTGGTTCACAATTAAAAATCGTAAGCACAGAACGTATAACATAACAGCAGAAACTTTGCGCGACAAGTAATTTTGTGCAAAATTAATTCACAATTGGATAATACAGTAATGTTTAACTAAAGTAATTTCTTCGATGAATCTAAAATAATCATTGCTGCATAGAAGATAACACAAGGTAAATTAAACATGTTTGACTTGGAATCGTATTTGGATATAATTTTAAATATAGAAATAAGTCCCAATAATCTGCCCAGTGTAAATTATTATTTACAATATAGATTCACTGTTCCTAGTAATCAACATTTCGTATTTCATCTTAGTTTTCTTCTTGTATACTTTTGGAGGTTGAACCAAAATTGCGGATTCACAAAACCGTTTTCTGTGATTGGTTGCTGTCCTATGTGCGCGCACAAGAATTGAAATATTACCATTTCCTATGACAGCATTTGTCGTCGCATCCTTCCTTTTGTATTTTATATGATGTTTTAAATATTTTATTATCCGCTACTACAATTATATATCAAGTTAACACGCGGGCTGGCAAGGAAAGTCGGACACCAAATATAATAAGGCTGCTGCCTTTTACTGCATATGTAGAGCTAACGTTATAAAATCAATATTAATAGTTCTCAGAGGAAGAACCGTAAAATGAAAACAATCAATACAAGGCAGAGTGGAAATCAATTTTATTGTTTGTTAAAACATTAAATATGACATTACAAACTGCATACTGCACAGTTATCATTTAGAATCGTAAACAGGGCCATGCAAACAAACCCTTTTAATAATATTGTTTTCCTAGAGTACCCTTTTACGTAGGGACTTAGCTGAAAGTGATCACAGGTAGAATTCCAGAGAAAGCACATTATGGAAGACAAAATGAGAAAGGATTTGATACAAGTAGATTTGGATTGAAAATTAGCCCCTCTAATATGTGAAATAGTAGAAGTAGAATTGAATTACGGTTCTGTTGAATTAGTTGAATTAAACTGGGTTTATTAGACTATACATCGAAGGTTGGGCAATTGAATTTACCCCTAAACTGAAACAAATAAAATGAAGTGGAGAATTAATTAACGCTCGTACCGAACAAGCAAAGGGACGTAACACGCGGACGCAGTAGGAAAACTTACCTCGGAGTGTAGACTAGATAATTGGCATCGTGACGTACATAGAAAAGTTGAGTAAAGTAACAAATGCCTCAAAATTAAATAACTTCTGCACTTAAAACAAAAACTAGCACTACATTACGTAAAGCAAATTAAGAAACAGCGTAGGAATTATGTCCCGTAGACAAATGTTTCCTGAAACACAGGAGCAGCACCGAAACATGTCATGTTTCTTCTGTAGAGGCAATAGAAGTCCTGGAAAAGTTATGCGCTACAGAAGGCATGGTGATGCCAATTAGTTTCGTATGCCGCCGCTAGATAGCGCGGGGGTATATAAAACAGCCTACAAGAGTGCCGAAAAGCAGTCGTGGGCAGCATAAAGCGCAAAAGAAAGTACTAAGGTGATGTTTTTCTACATCTGCAGCCGAGTTAAACTGCGGTCTTGCAATTTTGTGCGCACTCAAGGGTGCGTGATGCGAGGTCTTTGCCACTGTGAGTAAGTGGCTACAGACACATACCATATTACCTGTGTCTTGTATTACAATGTGATACTGTCGCGGTGGTGATATGCTAGGCCGTCAGGTGGCCAGTTGTGTGGTCGCTATCTGAACTGAGAGACGTGAATATAGAATGTAGTATAGCAAACAAAGAAAAGCTGCATGGAAATTAATACTCAGAGTATCCTTAAATTACTAATAAAGGTTATATTCAGTTGATAAATCTCTATCACATTATAAACAATAAAATATTTGCCAGAAAAGTACAAATATGAAATAGCATACAACTGATAAAACAGCACGCTATATGCTCACGATCAGTTTTTTGCAATTATGAATTGGTGCTTAAGAATACATACAGAAGTTAGTTTTTGTGTGGAAGACCTATGTTCTGTGCTTACTGCTATGTTATCAAGTGTGTACTTACCGTAACTCTCAGAGAAGCATATCCATCCTACTATTTCAATAGAATAATAACCAACTAAGTAACAACTTACAAAAATGCAGACATAATATTCTTAGCGTGTATATTTTTATTCTAGGGGTAAATGATAGACAGTAATGATCCCGGTTACTAAGTTCTGTAACCCTTATCTTTAAACACTCTATGTTGTGACAATCGACAAATTATTGACGTTGTATTTAAGTCATTTATGCACGAACAGAGTAGAGCGACATTAACGAAATACAGTAGTGTCATTGGTAGATGACCGAAATCATTGCTAAAAAAATAATTTTTTGAATTTTGCGAAAACAAGTACAATATACAATTATTTTACACACACATCTATAAAAAATGTCAAAGTTACGCTTAGCAATGTTCCAAAAACGAGATGTAAGAAGGAATGATACTGCAACGACATACAACAGGTAGTTTGTGGTACGATAAATATTAAAATGCTAGTTTTTGTCTGATTGTTAAAAATATCTTACTTGTTATTGACTGAGAACGTAAAATTTAATGATTCAAATTAAGTTACAGTGTTGCACCTGGTAGACAACTAACAACTAAACAAGAAATACCACACTTTTCTGGCAGTGACGTAGAAGTAGCCTACTTAAGTTAGTACTTTTTCTATGTTTGTACTTACCGGGTTCTACTGGACAGATTTGCTTGCCATTAAATCTTATACTCTTTATTTGTGGAATTGTATCCATTTCTTCGAACTTTACAAATATTCTCACAGATACTGGTGGACCAGGTACAATTTTCTTGTTCAGGTTTACCACTGTAAAATGGACATTGTCCTTCGATGATACTTTTCCTTCCCAGTTCTGTAAAGTAAAAGCCAGTTAATTAAATTAGATAAATTGCATGTATATTTCTGCAAAGTAAATTATTGTATATTAATATTTCTGCATTATTCCAACATTTCAACAATACCTAACATTACATTAAAACATCTACTGTCGAAAACTGGTTTAATGGAGATTGTCTTGTAAAGTAAAAGTGATTAAAATTAAAATTCTATTACACTAATTCAGGAAAAGTTTGTTATATTTTATCTGGTAGGTATTCCCATTGCTTTTCAATAATTAATGGTTGCATTTGGATAATTTTAGACTATTTAATAAATTCTTGATAATTTTAGTATGTAATCCTTCTAGTGTTATAGAAATTGAAAAAGTGAATAACATTATTTTTTTTTTAATTTACAAAGTTCTCAAAATGTAAAAAAAAAAAAAAAAACTAAGTAACTACACTTTCAAATACAAATCGCTTAATCAATATTTTATTAAGGAGTCGGCAAACGCTGCATGCACATTCGTAAAATAGATCGTAATTTATTGCAATAGAACCGGTACACACGAAAATTACATGCACGTTTTAGAATCAAATAACACTATATATATTTTTGTACAAATAATATTAATAACGCACAGTGTTGCGTATTCATAATCTTTACCTATGTTTCCCTTATGCTTGAAATATGTTTCTTGAAACAACTACTAAAATGGAAACTGTGCAAATTGAGTCACACAAGACGCTAACAACCCACAGCAAAACACGTCAACTATAGTACACTCAGATATGCAAGGTAATCGTCATAGAATTGTGTACTGTAAGCCTGGGAAACAAATGCGACTAAGATCTGCGTGACTTTTATTACATTTAGCAACTGGAACATTAAACAATTACAAACATCACCGACATTTGTTATAAATACTTACGTAAATGTTAGGAACCATATATTTATACATATTATTCCACCATGAAGCCTAAGCACAATGAATATCAGCCAATGAATAAGACGATACAACCAATATTAACTCTTTTAAACCCATGCTTTTAAGTTAATTCAATCGAGAGAGGATATGTTTAATTTATGGGAGGCACTGTGTGAACAGGAAACAAAATGCGAACGATATCTTAAACATAAAAAAAACACTTGGGTAAAAAAAACTCGTTAGTAGCAAATCGTAAAAAGAATTTATTATGGACATTTATACCTATCAGTCTGTTGTTAACCATTAATGTTCTATATCAGAGACGAATAAATCTACGAATGAGGTGTACATTTAAGTAGTCATACAAACCAAGTACAAAATCCTAACCGTCCCTAATGCGTTACATATCTAGAAAAGTAAATGTAACCTGTATTGCTGATACCCTGCCTAGGAAATTTACATTCTCACACGAAATGGCATCCCGTATAGCTCCTGATAGTCCCTCTCATATATGTTATTAATACCACGATGCATTCTTTGATGCAACTGAGCGGTGATCGTTGCAGGTACTGAGCAGGATGTTAAGCACCACGTCATCATTTCATACGCATGTTCGATAGGGATAAGGTCTAGACGTCTAGTGGCAAGGAGGGAAACGGTCCGGACTACTAGGGCTCTATAAAGACTAGTTATAATCGTCTGTCATTTTGGGTCTTTCACAGCTACCGCTAGCGAAGTCAATCTCGCGCCCCGAAAAATCACGGAAACCTAACTCATCACCAATCGAAAAATATTCGGTCAATCGGCTTAAAAAAATTACAGAGTATAATTGAACTGTCTTGTCAATGATGCTATTCATTAATTTTCTTTATGACAGTTATTTACTATGTAAAAAAAAGTTTAACAATGGCATGAACATTTTTGATCGGGAAATGCAGGGTAAAATATAGTAAGCGAGAAACTTGTTTGTTTTACGAGATAGATGGGGGGTGTCAGTGGACGAAACTAAAAGAATAGTATAGAATTAACATTTATGCCCCTTTTGACGAGTTACGCGAATCGCTGTTGTTTTGGCGGCAGGTTGAAGACAGAATATCTCTGGCGCGCGGCGCCGCGCCGTCTAGCTCAACGACCTGACTACGAATTATACCTTGGCTTGTTCTCACAGTATTTAAGACAATAATTTTAAATCTACACATTGTATTTATTACAACGTATTCAACTTTTAATAACTGATTATAGGGTTATGTAAAAAAGTATACATTATCGAACGTAAATAAATTTACAAAATCAAATACTGAATAGAAAATTAATGCAACATCCTTAATTTCACTAAAGATAGAGTTTGAAATCTACATTTTTTAAAAATTAATTTAAGAATTTTGACTGTCCCACAAAATAGGCGTAGACCTACATACAACTGGAAATATATTTATTTATTTGCTTAAAGGCCCATTTTCAACCATCTATATATAAAATAAAGTCGCATTAGTTAGACTATTTATAACTCAAGAATGGCTGAACTGATTTGGCTGAAAATTGGTGGGGAGGTAGCTTAGAACCAGGAGAAGGACGTAGGATACTTTTTATCCCGTTCGACCGCTTTCCCGTGTTACGTCCAAGAGAATACAAGTCACTATAAAATGTGGTATAACAAAAACGCATATGACATGGAATAACAAAACGCAAATGACAGCTAAACATAATTTTGTCTGTGGATAAGTATGTTTGAAAATTTGATAACTATAAATTTTGTCAGAAATCAATAATCAGTAACAATCAGTAATTTGTATTCTCTTTGAATCATCATTGACAATGCCGCGACCAAGACGATCGAATCTTTCCCGACAAAGCATGTTCACGGGTAGGAAGACCATCTGCGTTGTTTGTTCTTACGCCTGATAATAAAACAAATGAAGAGTGCTACCTATGCACCAAAGTACATGAAAAATAAAGAATCGTTAAAACACTTAATCCAAAATCTGCTTACTTATTGCCTCTAAGGCAGAACAGAGTTAGCAGGGCCAGCTAGTTGATAATAAATGCATGAAAGCTAATTCATCTTATGGCTATATTAGGATTGTTAAAGGTATCATAACTAGAGATCTGAAAAATTCGCGTTTTATTTCAGACACAAGCTAGAATTCCAGCAACTGTAAGTTCGTACTACTTTCACAGTTGGCTGTTGACTTATTTGACACCTCTTTGAAGTCGATGAGCCAACAATAACAACGTAACTAATTGCGGGCCTATTATACTGTGTCAGAGAGCAGCCAACGAACAACAGTTGTCTGCTTGAATACGCAGATGTTCTTGGAGGCTAGCCTACAGGTAAGTGAACCCGCGAATTTTTCCCGTCTCTAATCATAACTCATTGAAACGCAAATATAATATTTTTAACTTTGTAGCCTACTATTTGTTATGTAAGTATTCATACTATGTAATATTATCGAGGCTGCAGTAGTAAAAGGGGCAGTTATCACATTTAAAAGTACAGCTTTCATTCAATTTATTTAACATTCTAAAAAAATTCAGTTTGTTTCAAATAAAATAATGTAAATTTTTAATGAAAGTAATTCGAGAAAATTGGCCATGTTACAAATTATTGGTATGTAATAGCAAATACGTTTGTATTTTGCGTTACTAATGCAAAATGCATTATTACTAATCGGACAGATCAATGCATCTCTACTCTGTTGCTAAAACGTTAGTTTGAAGATTTACACGTAGTGTGTCCTGAAGCTGTAAACGCAAATAGTTGCTGCTAATGAATTTGTTTTTTAACAGAATTATTGAGGTTTCAAGTAGTTTTTTTTTACTGATATGAATTTCAGATTTGTTTTAAGTTAATCTACACTAAAATGTCAACACACTGCCTATCATGTAACGATGTGAATAAATTATTTTTTGTACTGTAGCTGCCCTTCACTTACTCTTTGCAGACATTAGCCCCGCTAATTTATAGCGTCAGGATAATAAATACAAATCTTGCTTCACACACTTATGCAAGTGCTAATTTTTCTTACAATACGACGAAACATGTTAGTTATAGTCTATGACTAAATATCTGAAACATAGCATACTTACTTCTATGCCCATTAAGCCAAGCTTACAAACACCGTAAATTTGTGAAAAACAGTATGGTGAAGTGCCACTAATTTACTATAGCGTACCTCGTAAATATAACACACGGCAGCTTACATCTATACTTAAATACTCTCTGTAAACATGTTGGATATAAATTTGTGTTTAGAAGTTCTTTCCTTTTTACTGTATGTCTGTAAATAACGCAGTTATCGTCCAATACAGTTAATGCGGGAATAGTTATTTCTATTCTATATTTACATTGTCACTATGGATATGTAGGAATTTCCGTTATCAACTAAATACTTGTGAGAAAAAGGTTACATTCAAAAGCCAATTAAGATTTACAGTGAACCTTGTTACTAATACAAACCATGTAAGTATACAGATTTCATTAACACTAAGTCATATTCGTTCCCCTAAGAATGAGATGAAAAATGTAACATTAACTTAAACGCTCTATGAAAAGTTCCTTTGTACACCTCACAACGCCAGAACCACGACATCCCTGCAGAGGTTCCTCATTCATTGCGATAATTCGGCAGAACGTATCTTCTCCCAGAAATTTGTGGCATGTGTTTTACTATGAACTGGCGCTTCATAGGCAATAATTACAAATAAAAGTTAACGTTCGTAAAGATCTTTATATAAAAATAATGTAAAAAGTTCGTAGCAATAAGTAGGGAAAGGAAGATTTCGCGAATTCAACGACATGCGTGTAGGAATCCATTGATCTATTTATACACAAGCCACAACTATTTGTCCACTAGCTGCTACTCACTGTAACAACACACAATGAACTAATAGACGGACTCGAGTATGCATAGGACAGTGGATTATAACACGTCGTTCACTGAACTCGCGAATTTTTCCTTTCGTTAACAATAAGTGATCCAAATATGTTTTTTCGAATAAGGGTATGTCCATGAAACAATATTGTTCGAAACACATTATTTCTTGAGTACATAAAACATATACTTTGTACTTATGTAACGGTAAACAGATAGGTGTAGTTTATTATACGATTGCTGTTTATTGTCTTCAAAATTCATGTGACAGTTGCGGCAGATCACAGGTAGCTCTTTAAGGGACAAACTTGATAATGTAAAGTATGTGAGTTCTAATCTATGTGTCGGTTCAATTTCTTTTGTTATATATTCATTTGGGATATAATAAATTGAGGTTCTATGCTGTAGTGGACTTAAACAAAATGTAAATAAAAATGCAATATACACAGCACCGCTTCTGCGAAAAAAAAAGAAAGAAGAATAAGTCTTAGTTCCAGTTTGCATAAACAATATTCTTTAAGTGATGAGACTGTGTTAAACTGTAAGCAAAATAACTGCATGTTGTAAAAGTTGCACATATTTTAAAAAATTAAATTAATTTTAGTCTCTCTTCCACTGTAAAAAAGTGATTCGGTTTGATGCTCTATTTTAGGTTACTGATTTATAAATAGAATAAAATAATTACAAAATTTTCTACATGATATCAGTGAAGAATAAAATAATTCTGTAAACCATAATTTCAAATGTATTCAATATTTATTTATGTGATATTACAAAATAACGTGTAATTTTAGCTTACATTGCGGGTGACCAAATCAAACTATGAAAAAAAGTAAAATGTTTGGTAGACAGCATTAGTTAAATAGATGTATGAAAATAAATAGCTGTTTTTAAAATATAATTTGTCGAATTAGTCTTTGTGAACTAAACTACTGTAAAAATACATATGTACATTTGTTGGATTCAATCTATTTTCCGGTGTCTTGCGGTTTATCACTGTTCATTGGCTACTTACTTTTAAAATTTACATCTCGCGTTACAAAAAGTTCGTCTCAAACTGCTATATAACATTTTATATTTAAAGAAACAATTAAAAATATATAAAAAGTATGTAATTAATTCTATTTCTGTTTAAAGTCACACCTTCATGTCAAGAGCCAAATGAAAGCATTAGTTTGTAAATCATGTCACTGTATTCACTGTTATCCTGCCAAGTGAGCAAATATGTTATGTGAAAATATAAAGTATAAACCTTTACGAATAGTTTTGTACTTCTGTGGCATGTTATTTTAGATCTGAAAAATAAAGACGGAAATTTTCGGAAACGCGACTATAACAGAATTAAATAAAAAACCTATTTTCAGTTACATATGTGTTGCGATTGAGTCTACGGTATTATTTTGTTTGTATATATAATGTACATATATAAATATATATAAAGTTTTAAATGTAACTACCATGAATCCTGTAAACTATGAGGCTTATAGACAAGGAGGGCGCTTGTAAAAATTGTATTTTAAGTTCTACGTTATCTAATAAATATATACGGTAGTAAAAAGTAACATTACAAACTAGAAACTGAGTAATATATATAAATATATATATAACTGACATTTACATAATGAATGTTGTGTAGATAAACTAAGAGTGAAGTTGTGTTCGCGTTGTTGAGCGTGACCATGCCTTGCGCACGAAATATTCTGCCTTCTACCTGCCACCAAAACAATAGCGATTCGCGAAAATTGTCAAGAGGGTCATAGAAATTTAATTTATACTATTATTTTTGTATTATTCACTGATACCCCCATCTATCTCGTTTAACAAAAAAGTTCCTCGCTTACTATAATTTACTCTGCATTTTCCTGTCAAATGTCAACATGACATTGTTTAAAAAAAATTTTAATAACATGATAGTTTCAGAAAATAAATTTGATCTACATTATCATTGGCAGCATAGTTCTTAAATGCAATATAAAAATATTGAATGCATTTGGCTGAATAGTTTTAGATTTATGATGAGTTTAGTTTGTCAGGTTTTTGGGGCGCGCGAGCATGCATCGGCTTGTGCTAGCTCCGAAAGACCCAAAATGTTGGACGATTATACCCACTCTTTATAGTGCCTTACGGTCCACGACTTCGTCAGGTCTACTAATACTTCCCCATCACTTCTTTTTGCCCTTTCCACAACAAATGCACTCCTATTGTCACCCCTATTCGCTTCTATTGGTACCTTCCATACACTGTTTATTACTTCCATTCGCTTAAAATTCCGTTAACACGATCGGCTTGTAGAGCTGAGGTACCAGGCGCTCATGTTGCCGAGAGCCACTTTCGCTGTCTTCAACTGTTTCATTATGAAATAGTTAGAGGCAGCGAAAGCGGCCCTCGGCAATCTCCTGCTCCCACAACAGAGTGGCAGTCAGAGTTGCCAACTTGATGATTTTGCCACCTGATCTGGTGATTTCCAAGATTGTCTGGTGGCCAACATTGTTCGTTTGCAACACGTCTAAAAGTTAGTGATTTCTGTGAAAATCTGGTGACAAATCTGGTGAATTTTCAGAAATCTGGAAAAATAATTTTTTTATTCCTTTACATGAATTATTTTGCAATTTTAAAAGTGACTTTTGTAAATTACTTTTGTGATGTTTCATAAATTTAAATTGGTGCCACTGGGGACATCCTAAAAAAATAAAAAGGCAGCATATGCGATGCAAGCTCACCAGTTTGATCAGTTATCACACCTGTCATATACATCATCATTCTGCCTGGTGCTAGCTATCAGTGCTTGGGCTGCGGGTTTATGCCGTCACCGACGCGACGCCAATCACGCCATTCTATTCTGTGGGACAAATAAAAGTAGCGTGCGTGTTTTTGTTAAGCATTTTCTTGGATATTAATATGAGCAAATCCAAAGTGAACGCTTTAAATGGTGGCTAACGAAAGTGGAAGTGCCATATTCGAATGCTGCAGTTGAGCGTGTGTTTAGCGTGGTAAATGTGATTAAAAATGAAAAGCGCAACAGAATGAAAATTGATACTCGTGATACAATTTTGTGTGTGAAATTCGGTTTGCAAGAAAAAAAAAGTGTTGTTATGACTACGTGATTCCTCAATAAATAATTTTAAAAAATTGGAACAGTTCAAGCGTACCAGTCTGAACACGAGGCTTCCACATCCAAAGGCATTGAAGAGGACAAGGTTGACGATGACATGGAAGATTAAATAAGTCACAATCTTATTTCGCTTAAATATATATCCCTATTAACTGTATAGGATAAAATGACATGTAATTTTTGTGTGAGCCATGTGTCTGACATGGTTTTGAACAACATTATAATGGAAATCACGCATTTCGCATTTCCACGTAAATACCGCAGTAAATATTTTCCATGAGTGCTAAGCTATGCTTTTTATTTTTTTTTTAACAATTCTGAAAATCTTGTGATATTCTGGTCATATTTACTGCGGTATTTACGTGGAAATGCGAAATGCGTGATTTTCATTATAATGTCAATTTGCAAATACATTAATACAATGGCTGAGACGTGTTATTTAACCACTCAGTTAAAATAATTTGTTAGTAAAGCGGTACTTCAAAATGTTATAGATTGATTTATTCGAATTCTAAGGGTATTTTACTACCACAATGTTACAAAGGGAAACCATGAAACATTAATAACTGACGTGGAAAACAATAAGAAATAAAAATAAAATTAGATGAAAAGTGAATTTAATGAAAATAAACCTGGTGGTAGCGTACGTTTAAATACATCAGCAAATAATCGTTATTAAAAACGCAAAAAAGGAAAACGGTACACTAGTATGTATTTAGTTTTTTTTATATTTGATAAAATTGTATGCCTTATTATAGTTTACCTGCTACTTTCAGTATCATAACTAACCCATAAATTAACTTCAATGATTACAAAGTCAATATTAATATTACCTTCTGAAATTTTATTGTGTTATTTAATATGATCTAACGCAAATAAACATGTAATACGTTTAATAAAATATATTAAATACATTTGAAACCAAACATTCGGATAGTAGCCTAAGTAATGGTTAACTACACTACCCCGTATGTTAATTTTACAATGTAAATTAGCACACATCTTAAACGTTCAAGCAATTTAATTTTCAACACACAATCTACAAATAGGTTTCAACAGAAATATAAGTGACATATATGTGAAATAAACAGAAAGTTCAGGACATAAACCGCGGTGTCTACACGCAATAGCTGTAAAGTAGACTCTACATTTTGAATTTTTAAAATATTTTTGATCAAATCAAATTACGAACACACAAAATGGAAATATATAAAATGTATGGCTCCCAACAAAATTTTAATTCACAGACCTGCAATGTTTTGTATTTTTCATTTATTATGAATTGTCCTAAATAAATACACTTGTCATAAAGATACATTGTCAAGATATTTTAGCATGGCTCCCTAATACGTGATTGAATACATGATATAAATATTTGCATTTTAAATTCTGGAATTTTTATAACAGGATAGTCTGAAAAAAAAAAATGAATTGAAACTGCATATAACTGTCCTGTATGAAATGTGTTCGCATTGCTTGTTTAAATTTAATTTAGTGATAGCCTAGTTCAAAATTTATTTACTGCGAAAATATTATTTTATTTAAAACTTAATATTCTGCTAAGCAGATTATTAGCATTAGCGTAGCAATTAATTTGAAGGAATTTATCAACTTTGAAGATAACGGAATGCAAATAATAAAATATGATTTACGTAGTTGATACGTTCAATAATTTCCTTACAACAGAAAACTTGAAAATATGCAATTGATTAGGCAGGTTGGGATGAGCTAGTACGTAACATAATTACTAAAAGTAAATTCAACGTTGTTATTGACGGTGTGCATTATATAAACGATTTTTTATGAACTCAACTAATAGTTACTATTAATCATTATTTTATTTACAATACAATTATCCACTTAATTTCATGTAGTTATTGCTTTCGTAGCAAATTTCAGCACATTTTCACATGACATACCCGGCAAGTAAAACAATGTCAATATTGATAGTGTTGTCTGTTGTTACGACAAACAATTGTAAGGAACAATTTCAAGCTATTTCAAAAGGCTGTTCCTGCAAGCATTTTTAACATATAATTTTCGTGAATTCATTATATTTTCAAGTAAAACTGTAGGTATATCATAATTTATTTAAAAATACTACATTCATCTGGGTTTTGTGTAGCCAGGAAATGTCGATGTAATTATAAAACATAATATTTTACTGAACCTCTTTTCTTTTTGTGAACTCTATAGGTATAAGAAAAATTCATGCATAATATACTCAAGTATTGCTCCAAAATAAATCGCAATTTTTTTTTTACTAAATAGGCTAATCACAAAAATAATCACTACTTCATGAAGTATGGTTAGTTTGTAATACAACTGTGCACTTAAAATTATGTCTTACGTCCTTTTGAAAATTATATCTGTGCCAAATATGGCGTAATCAAAGTTTATATATGTATATCTTGCCCAGCTCTGGACAATCACCTATATTTTTTAATTTTTATGTACGTATAAACATGTGTGTGTAGTTTTATGTATAATCCCATTAAGCGGCTGGCCATCTATGTACACCATTGCTGCTATGCGCCTTGTGATTTCAGCCTGTCTCTGGTCGTCATGTTTGAATGGCGTAATTTTGTCAAAACATTGCTCTAAACTCTATTGATTTGGTGATACGTCATATTTCGGTTACTTTTTTTTAAAGGTTAGAAACTCAGTTGTGCTTGTAGTTGGAGTAAGTTGCGAAGAGTCAACACATTTGTTTATGTTTAGGCAAAACACATTTTGTCTCGATTTCGAACTCAACCTCAGTGGATGCTGGGTTATTACATGCTTGAGCAGGCTATAAGAGTAGATTTTGACGAACCTCGTGATAAACGGTGTCAAGAATAATTACAATACGCAAATTTGCTATCGGTACAATCAACCGAAACGTGCTCCCAAATAGAAGACATTATTGAAACTGAACAACAAATTAAAAAAAAAAAAATCGGCTACCAATCCACTACTACAAACAGTAGCAGTTCCTGTTTCTGGCTTACACTAATTTTTCAGTGGTAATCTTGTTCCGAAACCTGTATTTAGCTACGTACATTTCCATGGTATATCAGTACATTAATATAATTAATGAATTTTATCCGGTTTATTGATAAGTAATAATTTGTAACAATTCCGCGTTAACAATGGTGGGATTATGCTACTAACGTCAGCGATACATCGTATTATGTATATCGCAAGTGTTTCATTTTCAGTTCGTACAGTTACTAGATGGCATTGGCACTTGATTTTTTATTGTTATTATTTGAAACTGTACATAAACACATAGGTTACATTAACTGTTTTATTTATACATGTATTTATTAAATTGGTTCAGGAATTATTTATATCGCAAATGTACGTATAAGTAAATATTCATCGTTAAGTAAAATTACGCTGGCCTACATATTTCCCTTATACTTGTAAAGTTAATGTAAATTTGATGTAGCATTTGAAGTGTGTGTACTGTTTGGCGACTCTACGAGTGAGAATATTAAGAACTGAACACGTTTTTGTGACTGAAGTCAGAGCCAGTTCGTGATCAAATATCCGGCAGATCGGATATTCGAATATTCGAACCGACCCCTCCCTCATATGTATGTGTGTGTACATGTGTGTTTTAAAATTACCCTTGACTGTCTTGGAAATCTTCTCTTAATATATCCAAATTCAATTTTCTTCTTAACTCTTCGCCTTTCGTAAATTTAAAAACATGCACCTTGAGGCCGTTGTTGCAACTATCAATACAGCGAGATACACATTTAAACACCATGTTAACAAGAAAATATAATGCAATTCACGTGCAGTGTATCCCACTAGTACCCCTAATTCTTTCACTGACGTAAAACTCACAGAACAAGACGTGTCTATGCAAGCAAAGACACGTTCAGCAACTGCCCTGCCACACAGAGCAGGTCAGAACTGCCTGTCGAAAGGATGACCAACCCTCTCCTTTCTCTGGGATGGCCAATTGTCCGTGATGTCACACGCTTGAAGCTCGCCATTGCACTGGCCTGAAGTCTAGTCGGTGTTAACCAGGCACTCATTTTAAGCGGAAGAAAGTAAGAGCGCAGAATAAGTAAGTAGTAACAGAAGCGACAATACGTGATTTTTATCTCCTTGGTATGTCATGGTGTTGGAGTTCGCAGAAGTTTGGTTACCATGAAGTTTGGTATTTAATTATTTGCGAGGCAATTTACACCACTGTAATGCCTCGTTTGCCAGTTACAAATATGTAATCGAGATACAAAAAATTACAGCATTTCTTAAAGTTTAAGTAGTGGTTATAGAAATATCTCAATTTCCATATAGCTTTATTTATTTTCCTGTGTGCCCCGAGAGCTGTCACAAATGCAACAATCATAAAGTTTCTTTCGAGCATCTAATATAATTAATTATTATCTGATATTGAGCCACTAATCGTCACGTTTACCATTTATAAATATGTTAGTAATATACAAACCAATTACAGTGTTTCAAGCTCTAGAAATGTTTATATAAACCAATCACTGGAATTCACGTGGCATTTTTTATATTCCTTTAAGCCCCGAGAGCCAGTGTGATAACAACAATGGAAAGGCTTACCTTATCGCTTCTGTTACTAGTTATTTATTCTGTGGTAAGGGAGTCCTGAAATTCCCTGAGCTCAAAGTAGGCTTGGGTCGTATTCTGTAAATGATCAGGTAGTCTAAAATTTTGGCGGGAAACTAACAATCCTGTGGTTACATTTGCTGGCTTGGTTCAATAAAGTTTACACAATTAATATAGCAATAAATATATTTGAAAATTCATACACTCTATACAAATTAGTACTGGTCATTCAGTTTTTTTTCCATGCACAAAAAACTGAACGGAATAAATAACAGAATGCGCTCAGTGCAGGAAAATGTAAGTTAGAACGTCATTACCTCAAACAAATACGAAATTCGTAATAATGTAAAACATATTTCCACCGATATGTTGTATGGAAAATTGTAGGATTTTATCACCCATGTGGATGAATGTGTTGCTAGTCAATTGAGAGACATAGTTGCACAATATTCAAAAGTTAACTTTTTAAATGGTAATGCTTATGTAGGCTTATTAAAAAAAAAATTATTTTACTACTATTCGCATTATCCTGTGTCGCAAAATATTCTGTTATTACACCCAATTCTGTGCAATTTAAGTTATTTTATATTATTTGGGACACCATCTTGCCTTTTAATATTTAATACGTGACAGCATCTATATGTGTACATCTGTATTTCGTTTTGTATAAAAATGTTACCAAAATAAAGTATTTGAAATTAGTTTTTTTTTCGGAATATTTGCAGCGATTTTTTGCAAACTATTTGGAGGGATTAACGGCACTTAAACAACACATCTTAAACCATTTTACTGCCACATTTTTATTTTTATATTTGTACAATATATTATTTTCAATTGTCTGTTACAGACACAAGGTATGATTATATTTTGCTCCGGTAAATTTCTTTTAGCTTATTGATTTTGCGTAATGGTTAGTGAAAGTCGAAAATTCCCTTGATTTCTTTACATTTTTAATCAAATAATCAGTTTTTTAATATAAAATACTTTATATTTTAATTTTTTATATGAGAAATTGTAAACTGCATCATAGTTATTCACTGTCACTTTTTACAGTTCGTAAGTCAGTAGGTTTTAGCGTCTTACTTAAAACCGTAACAAGAAAATTTTGAGGTCTACAACCTATTATGCAAATACTATGAGAGATAAACAAATGCAACAAGAGCAAAATTTAGTCATAACTTAACGTCTATAATAGACCTATGAAAAATTGCTGGTACAAATAAAAAAGAAAAAAAAATATGCCGTTGAGGGTGAAGTGAAGTGTAGGAACAACACAACATCCATGCCCGAGTAAGATTCGAACCCAAGACCACTCGTACTGAAGACCGACGCCTTACCGAACACACTACGTTGGCTGGCGGAAGCGAAAGGAAATGAGGTTCAGATGGACAGGTTCAGATAGGAACGCCAGTGGAATATGAGTGAAGGCAGATTCAAGGTGAGTGGCAGTGGAATGGTTACTTCATATGGTTATGTGCTGATTGTAGGAGGGAGTAGGGCAACGGTCTAAGATAGAATAGGTTCTGACAGAAACGTTGCCGTGGTGAGAAAGAGAAGTTGGAAGAGGTAGGTTGGGAAAAAGGCAATGTAAAACTGCATTGATATGAAAACCAAATGAGTTCCTTGGCGTGAGTAATGCTCTTCGGATGCTATCCGCCATGACGATAAGTATTAATGGGCCGAAGAATGGACGTCTTGCACGTTACTATAACATATTTTTTATACGATTTACAAAATGTTAAATTTTTAAACAGTTTTCATTGATTTTATTAGAAATCTGTTATGTATGTAAGCAAATAACAATATTTAAATTAAATGATAAGAAAATGCTGTTTATATATATATATATATATATATATATACATATATATATATATATATATATATATATATATATATATATATATCACGGGTAGGGAACCTTATCCATGTACATAATTCGTGCAAGAATTACGTAAAATTTAACAAAATATAAAATGTAAACACTTAAATATTACGAAAATATAAAATTTTTCGCTGACAGTTTTGATTGGTTTCATACTGATAATCAGTAATTAACCTCAATTTGAGCAGCAAAACCTTGGGTCGTCTGCCTGCTTTCAAGATCAAGGCTTGACACATATTCAAATCAGGAAGAGAAGGAAATATTTAAGGAAAAATAATTCTGATTTTGTTATTTTGATATAGTTGCTCAGCATCCAGCCTCAATCTGAGCCATTAATATCGGGGTCACCTTGCCGCTTTGAGAAGAGAGTCAGTAATATCTGATTTTGGTATCAAGTAAGACGACTGGTGATGATTCGCAAAATTGAGGTTTCCTTAAGTTTTTTTTTTAATTTATATATATATATATATTAATTTTTCGATTGTTTAAAAGTGGCGTTTGGTGACCTTGACGTCAAGGTCGAGGTCACTCATATATAAGATAGTGGCCATGGTGTCACATGGCTCCACAAGTCGGCAATCGTAGAAGAATTCAACCACCGGACACCTTCGTCAACTGCTGATTATCATTTTTACTTCCGCAAATCTAAGTACATAGCTTCTTGTCCATGAGTTCATATAAGATGAACGGATGACGATTCTTTATGGGTTTATATTTATTCTTACAGTCATAAATGAACTAATTAACACTATGATTTTTTAAAGTAGTTATGGATAAAATGTAAAGATATAGTTTAGAAATAAATATAACACTTTTCTTAGGCCAGCAAAGCATGCTGTACGATTCATGCGCTATAACCTATAAGTAACAGTTTCTTGTCCTGTCATCTCCCTGGCATGGACCAAAGATATTGATGTTATAAAAGTTATTGATTAGTCACTTAAATAATTCGTGACCTTACAGCCCATTATATCTATAAAGAAAAAAAAATTTGAAATATAATTACTCCGAGAATCTGTGCTGATCGATCAAGTGTTATGTCGAGCCTTATTCCTTTGAGTGGCTCGTCGGTGGTAACCAGAATGACGCCAAACCAGCGATTCTTATCTGGTCGCCGTCCTTCGTAGGAGAAGACGCTAGGACAGGGTGATGTGGGGTGAGGGGCATGCTGATGTGTATTTATCGTTGCAGGCTCTTCCAGAAGCTGTCCAAGCACCAGCACTGGCAGGGATATCAGCACATTTTTCACACACCACAGCATCTGTGAAAAAAAAAAAAAAAAAAAAAAAAAACTTTTTTTTTAACACAAAATCTTTTACAAATGAGTTGTAATAAAATATGTGTGTTTGTATTAACATGGGTGTAAATGTATACAGGTCAAGTTAAAATAATTCCTACAAAATATTTACTTCCCGGTGTGAAAAGACAAGAATTACATATTTTAAAAATATATTCGTACTAGCAACCTTTTCATTTAGTAACATATTACATTGCGCAAGGAAAAATCTCTCTTCATGATTTATATGAATAACATAAACCATGATTGTAAATGATTACTTCACACAAAATATATACGTAGATGTAATCATCATTAGCTACCGATGTTGGGCCAACGTTGAAAATTGGTTGGAGCCGTTGGCATTACATTGTGTTGGAAAAAACACATTAATCCAACGTTGGGGTAACGTAGTATGCCAGCAGATGTGTTCGACAATTTATTATTATTGTAAAGAATTAGCAACATCCTGAAAATAGTTACGTTAAAGTAGAAACTGTCTGAACGTATTGGAAGACCAAAGTATTGTTATTTAAATTTTGTGGTTTAATTGTTGGCAACAGGTTGGTAAACATACTGTTGGAGTTTAGTGTGAATAATTACATTGGGCCAACGTTGCAAAACCAGCATTTTACACAAAGAGTTCAAAATAACATTTTAAAAGTACAACATAATCCATCATTCTATTTATAACCTAACAAGGTTACATTTTTAAAATTAATACAAGGTAATTTTCGTTCTGTTGGTCATAAGTTGGAACAACGTTGGAAATCCAACCGTTGGATAATAGTTTGTTCCCAGTATGTTGGCCCAAAGTTGCGTAACCCACAGTATGCTAACATAAAAAATCTTTTGCATGTAGGTTGGCTGAGAATTTGGTAACAAGTTGGTAATCATGCTGTTGGTGTTAGATATGTAATTTTACATTGAACCAATATTGCTCAAACAGTACATAATTATAAAAATTCTGAAATAAATTCATATAGACACCAATACCCCTTGCATTTAAGGAAATATGGTAATGGTATAAATACAATTTCTGCATTCTATGAAATATATAACGTGGTTACATGTTGAAAATCCAACAGTTTGGTATTGGTTGTTTTCAGTATGTTGGCCCAAAGTTGCATAGCCCACATTAAGCCAACCACAGAAAATATTTAGTATTCACGTTGGCTGAGAGTTGGTAGCAAGTCGGTAATCATACCGTTGATGTTAGGACTATAATTTTACTTTGAACCAACATTGCTGAAACAACACATAGGCCTATGTTTATCAAAAATTCCAAATACTACATAAAAAATAAAACAAGTGCTCCTTGTATTCAAAAATTGATACTGATGATACGTATACAAATGCTGCATTCTTTGCTTAGATGTCGGCAAATTGAGGAAATAAAACGGTTAGATGAAATAAGTTTTCAGCAGGTTTGGTCCTACATTGTATAACCCACATTGTGCCAACCATGGAAAGTCTTTTGTTTGGAAGTTGGCTGACGTTGGTAACAAGTTTGTAAACAGACTCTCCCAGTGACACAAATTGTGTTTCTTTCTAAAAACAACTCCATTATATTAGAAAAGGCAAGACAACATTAAATGTAGTATTTTTGTAAATTTTAATTTCTTGGCTAATTGTTAGGTACCAGCTGGTAAAAACACCGTTGGCAACAGGTATGTGTCTTTATGTTGGGTTAACGCCATGTAACCCACAGTAGGTCAAACACTGAAAATATTTGGTATGTAGGTTTGCTTAACATGGCATTGTTTGTAAACATAACATTAGCTAAAGATATATCTTTATTTGTTATTTTAAGTTCAACTATTAAATACACATTGGTCTTAATATATTACTGGTCAACATGTGGCAGTGTAGAGCAATTAGTAAGGCAATGAACTTCTAGTACTAAGGGCTCTGATATATTCTCTGACTGTGGATTGAATCTACTTCGTTTCTGGTCGAAACTTTTTTATGGATTTAATAATTTGTGTAACCCACAAGAACTCTGAAAATAAAATAATTATGAATATTGCGCTTAGTTTAATACTGGAGAGTCAATTTTGTGTGTATTTTTCTTGACAAACGTAGGCCCAACGTTAGTAAATGATTGGCACCACCTATGTTACACACACAATTTCAAAAATCCATCGATGTTGGGCCAATGTAGGAAATTAGTAAGTATCCAACCAAAAATCAATGGTGGACCTACGTTGTTTCACGTGACACTTATTGTTGAACCAACGTTGCATGCCTACATTGGCCCAACCAAAATTTGCTACTGGGGACGTGTTTTGAACGAGAAATTTTAACATGTATGTATATTTTATTAATATTCATTAGATTTTTTAATGTTTAACACATTTATTTAATTTCAGTTTTGAGAATTACTGTTCATTTTCGAACATTGTAAATATAATCAAAATAACTTTAACACTTTTTTTTTTAGTAAAAATTGTATTATTATCATTACTTAATTACTGTAAAGAATACCTTAGAAATCCTAGTTTCCTACCAAGATATGCTATTTTACTTTGCTTAAAATTGGTTGGTTGTAGTATCGGAAATCGTTTCCCTTATTAAGGGGGGTGAGTGAGAGATTTACGGTCAGCGCTTAACAGCGAGGTGGTCTTAAGCGTTGGTGAGGGATGACATGATGCGAGTATCAGGCAGTGCCAGAATGAATGGGTGGGGGAAACGGGAGATCCCCGAGAAAACCCACCGACCAGCGGCATCGTCCGGCACGATTCCCACATGCGAAAATCCGGGGACCGACCCGCCGGGAATCGAACCCGGATCGCCTTGGTGGGAGGCAAGATGTCTGACCTCTCGGCCACTGTCTGACCTCTCAGCCACTGCGGCCCCTCTCCTGGTAAGGAACGGATTACAAACTCTCTAATCCTAAGTAAACGACATCAACATGCATACCCGTGCTATAATTCGAACCCAGGACATCTCGCACCGTAGAACGGCATACTACCGGCCACGCTGCAGATGCCGGCGAAAGTGAAATTTAAGAAATTTGGGGAGTGACTGAATGAATCTGTAAATCTGCTTACAATTTCGTTTTTTTAACTGCTTTGACCTTATCAATGATTAAAAAGTTTTTCAACTGAAACCAAAAATGTGTTACTATTATTTCGAAGCTTCTAAAATTCTTTGAAAATCATCTCAAACCAACGGATTTATTTAATTATTAGAATTGTTTCTGTATTGTAGACTATATTTGCTTGCTTTTTTTACTTAAAATACACATATTTTTGCTGTTTTCCAAATGAAGAATTTACCTGATCTGTTATTTGGAAAGCCTTATTCTATAGACCTAATTAATACTATTTTACTAATTCTATCAATCATAAAATTGTCTTTGCAAGAGTCCCTTCCTCGGATCTGCATGGAGTGGGGTGTTGAGAACTGATGATCACTGATTTTTATCTAAACGGTTTTACGTTGGACCGAAGTTTTGATATATTTAAGGCGTAAGCACTGTGGACCGATCAAAGATAATCTTTCATACTATAACATTATAGGTAACTTGCTAAACCCGGCAAACGTTGTCCAGCCACCGTACACATAATTTAATATAAATTGGGAAACCTTTCCCCCCATGCCATAAGAGAGAAAGGTATATAAGTTTATGCGCTGCAGCGCCATCTACTGGAGAGTTATTGCAAAATAGATACCGCTAAAATATTCTCAATGTTAAAATATTTATGCGTGCCAGATTTCATGGCGATCGGTTGAACGGCATATAAATTGATGCTCTGCAGCGTCGTGTAGCGGCGAGATGGTGAGTTAAGAGTAAAATGCGTACTACAAAACTTTCGCCACAAAAATGTACATATATGTGCCAAGTTTGATCGTGTTCGTTCAAAAGTGTCGGATTTTATCGATCTCATACATAGATTTATGTATACATACCAGCATACTTAAACGCTACTAAGACAAACTACATTTGTAGTTACCTAATTTACATGTACGTAAAACAGGTTGAGATATATGTATCAACACATTATTCTTCATCACGTACAAAATTTTCACTGGGTCGCAAGAGATACTTTTGAGGGAAAACATGTTCTACTATCGCGTGTTAGCTAAGTATGCTAGCCAGTATATTTCACACTTACGACTTACTTAAAAAAAAAAACTAGGTATGTTTCGTTAGAACTGTGCAACAATTTAAATAAATAAAGGTAAATATAGTGTGATGGATTTCATAAAGTTTTTGCATTATTGTTACGCTTGTACGAATATAAAATAGTTTGAAACACATATTTAAATAAGTTAACAAACATGTCTCTGGTACGAAAGATAGAGAATAATAAATTAATAGTAAAAAATTAAAAAAACAAGCTTTTAATTAAATGCTCTAAAAAAGAAAATTAACTATAATTAAATAAAATCCACCAATTCATTACATGACAAGATTTAAATTATATAAAGCTTGTCGCGTGATTTACCTATTTTATTAAAAAAAAAAACATTTTAATTATTATTATTTTTAGAATTACTTATGTCACGATGAATCTTACATGAGGTATTCTTGATTATTTACACAAGATATATCTCGCGACAAGCTTTTATATGATATAAATTGTGTAACGTAATAAATTGACGGATATGATTTAATTTAAAGTTTTTTTACGATCATTAAAGTAAAAGCTTGTTTATAAAAATAATTTTCTACTATCAGTTAACTTTTTATTTCCTAGTTATTTTTCTATGTTTATCCTACGAGTACCGAAGAAATATCCGTTGATCCTCCCAGAGCTTCTTCTGGAAGGGTAAGAGCTAATTACAATAGGGTTCGCCCTGGTGCGGTGCCCTGATGTGGTATGTTCACGACATCGTGTTTGATACACCCTGATGCCACTCTGTCCTCGGCATGGCCTCACCTTGACTTGGGTGTTTGAGGTATGCGCCACTTATTTCAGTTTGAAGGTAACGAAACACAGTTCCGGGTTTGACTTTGTATTTTTTCACCACCGCTAGAATTTGCTAAGGGTATAGGTCGATATTAGTTAAGACACGAACCCTCTAAGTCCCACCGTTCAACCGGGCAGAAGTACACTATCTCCTCGAAGAGCTGAACACGGGAGTCATTTTATTCGTATTCTTCTCAGAAAACCCTTTCATTTGATATTTACATCATTCGAGTACGTAAAAAATAAATACTCTACGATCTTAGGTTGTCCGCCATATTGAATTTAGAATGACGTCTCTTAGGCAACCATGCATTTTCATCCAAACTTAACGTGTGTGCAAAATTTCAGCTCAATCGGTTGAGAGTAACTGCTTTAAAATTATGTTGCAAGATTTAACCCGCAAAACATGCAAACATTGCAAGTTAATTGACAGCAGACCAGCGGGATAACCTAGGACTAGATGGGTGGATAAATGTAAGACAAATCTTGCTGCAGCTAGGGGTCGTGGATGGCTGGAGACAGATAACAGAGAAGGAAATGGAAAGTCTGTAAAATTGCGCATTTTTATGGGCCTAATCGTATAGCAATAAAAATACCACAATTTTTAGAGTTACCGTAGTAGTAGTTAGCTGTGGATAAACAGTCGATGAGAATGTACATCGGCCCGCAAAATAACCGTCTGCTACCGTGTCATGCACATCGTCAGTGTTACGTTTACGTTCGCTTTACTAAAATGTTGTCGTAGAAATGTTTTTATATTTTGTGTCGTTTATTTGGTAGTTCTTAGTTTTAATTTAGCAATTAATTTCGGGTAAGCGAAGTGAATGCAACTAAGAAAAAGGCGACCGATCATCAACACCAGAAAAACTTTATCAACGTTGCAGTATAAAGTAAAGATACCTACAGAACTCAAATAATAATACATGTTGGTACTATAGGATAAAACAATAAAAGGCACATACATTTATATTTAATTGAAGTGTTAAAAACTATTACAGTATTATACACCAGCTACAATAACAGAGGATATATGAAGAATATTTCTTGTGTGGATTCGTAATATTACCACCTGATATACTTTAAATGTAGTCTTCAAATATTTTGTGTTATAGAAGTTATGTATGTAAAATATAATTAACTATTTGGTTTAAAATCATACATGTATGTGTATATATAAATATATAAGTAATAAATAAATAACTAAGTATGTAAGTAAGTATATAAGTATGGCTCCACATTTCGGTTCACGTTATAGAATCAGTTAAAACTATTCTACTATTAATAAAGAAACATTGATAGGCATCACAGTAACGAATTCCCGAATCATAGCCTACGTCTATCATATTTAGAAAATAGCAAGTGATTATTCACAAAATTACTTCAAATGCGAAATTATTGATCTACTTATTTCTAAAACAAAATCATAATCTTTAGAAAATGACAGATTATATATATTATAATTAGTACATGCATAAATAAAGTTCTCAATTATTTAATTAATTAAATTATATTTGTAAAACGGATAATAATTTCTAATGTAATAGTTAAGTGTAAGTATCCGTTGTTGTTCGAAAACAACCACGGGGTACTGGAATTAGGTTAAACTCGATGGAGAACATAATTGAACGTCTTGAAACCACGTAGATATTTTATTGAATTATTTTACTACATTCTGTCTGGCCGACGGTTAGTAACTGTTTTCAAATTCTGTGGAAATATATTTTTTTAATACACTTATTTCCTCAGAGCTAAGTAGAGTTAATTTAAACCAATTTTCCTCCACCAGTTATATATTACAGATAACTTTTAAAAGTAGTAAAAATTATGAAATACAGGAATAAAATTTAGAAGACATTCTGTAAATACATAATCTGTTTAGGAAAATTTATTTTCTACTGCTTTTAATGACACAACATTGATATCAGTGAGTGTAAATGTTTCTTTATTTTTGCTTTGTAGATGAGATTGTAATTAAAAAGGCTATTTGAGAAGTATTTACAAAAACTAATCATCCCAACTGACATTAATCAATTCATATACATCACATATTGACAATTTAACGTTCCTTAAGGTCAGTTTATTTTTGTCATGAGCTAATGGTATCACCAATCTCACATTTCGAAATACAGGCAATCCTTTAAAAACCGTTACTGAATTAATCAATTTATAAATCAATACAATTCATTTTCTACACAATTCGAAGTGTAATGAATGTGCGCACTTATCACGGGAATAACACTTAAAACTTTCACCGAGTGATGTTACATACTTTCGTCACTTGTCAAGTTACGTTATTTTTTAACTACACTAAACGCAAGTAAGGTTGAGTTTCTTATGGTAGAAATTGTATTCAGTAAAAGAGAAATTTATACATTTTAGCGTACTAGTTTTAGTTCAGCAATTCAAATATATTCCTAAGCAATGGCTTACGTTGATTCCATTAACGGTACATATGGTCGAAAATGTGAAAATAGCTTTTCTCTTAGTTTTTACGGCAATAATGTAAAAGTAAAACCACGCGTATATTTTTATTTAGAGAATGTGCATGCAATGAAATAAAGAAAATTGTTATATTTTCAAGTGGTATTAATAGTTCGTTTTTGTTAACTGACAAGCGCTTTTGCGTAAATGAACGATTCAAATTGTAGGGAAATTTGAACCTTAATAAACTCATATGACCGTGCAGAACAGGTGCAATGCAGTATGCAGTAAACAATTGATAATCTGGAATATTTCCCACTTCATGTTTCTTTTCTTCACATCATTATGTACTTTTCTTCTTAAGTGCAAGCATTAATTTAAATATCTTTAAATCGATATAATTACTAGTTTTTCACACGTATATGTCGTTGCCTAATATTCCTGAATTCATGTGTTAATGAAAAAAACGTAACTTTAAAAACCCGAAATAATAAGATAATAAAATACGTAAATTTACTCGTTATGTATATTGCAAATATACATTTGGTTCCTCATTATGATCGTTGCCAAAGCTACATAAACATATTTAATGGTAACCTACTTTAATATGAAGGCCTAACTGACTTATTTCACCCCAGTTCCTCGTTTCATCTGTTGTTTTTCAACCAATTTTTGGCTGAAACTAAAATATAAATAGTAGGCATTTTGAATAGTCATCAACCTTGAGGTTCCCTGCAATGTTTGTTTATTAAGGCCAAATGCCCGTGTTGGGAAATTTAATTGACTTCAAAATTTAAAATTGTGTGTGTGGTGAGGAAGGGAAATTTAGATAGATTTTTAATTTGTTCGGTGACTTGGCACATTGAGAAAAATTAAACTAAGAAATTTTTCTTAATGGTTCCTGCAGCGTATTCTCCAAATATGTGTAGTGCACCGCGCCTTGTTTATTGGCAGCCGGCTGTTTGCCGCTGTAAAGATTTTTACAGACAAATCACATATGTTTAGCAGTTGTAGCGCACCAGAATGAGCATTGACCCAATGAAATAGAGACCCTCCAACAACAAAAGAAAAGCATCGGAAATGAAAAAATGACATCGAAGCCTAGCAAACAGTAAAGTTTTCTCGTGATAAATCACCATTCTTATAAATGACATACAGATACACGTTACAAATATTTGTTTTAGTGCTGTGTTCATTGTAATGTTAAGATGCTCTTTACTTCTTCTACAAGACAGGTTGTTACTTCTACAGAACATAATGTTATAGCAAAAATCAAGGTATAGGTGATTCGGGATAAAGTGAACACTCATAAAAGCCCTGATTAATTTCTATTTTTTGCCAGTTTATATCTTTCCGCGGTATGTAAACGTAAACATTGCCACGTGCTTTTATTTACATAGGCTTGTACAATGTTTACATCTTCATTACACTGGGCTGAAAATGTTATCAACAATATCTACTCATTAAATACACGGGTATTGAATAAAATGTATAACCAATAGTAGTCTTAGTTATAAATACCTGCGAGTTAACGTCTTTTAATACTGGTTTCTGTGCATCGACTCTAATTTATACGACCCGCACTATTGCCGTTACGTATCTCGTAAATATGTACACATGAAAATCGAATTTATAACTCAAAACCGCCACAAAAAAAAAAAAAAAAAACACACCATAATTACGCACGCAATTTAAGAATTCAAACCTGTTCAGTTATACTGCCACGAACAACGACGCACTCAACAAAAACAACGTATTTTCTTGGTGTAAGGAAAAAAAATGCTGTTTCTAAATCAAGATACTCATGTTGGCGATCGTAACACATAATAACTTACATATTACCAATGAGGAAACAGTCACTTCTAATACTTTTGAATGTGTTTTATCAGAAACCCATATTTATTGCACAACGGACAAACACAACAACGCTCTCCTCTTGTACCGTCCGGTACCGTCATTGAACGCTTCCAAGCTAAGTGGCGAAATCCAAACTCTGATGCCACCTGTCGGTGAAATAATTAACTACGTCAGTGCGCGTAGCGCTAGACGCCTTTCGCAAATGACTGTTGAATTTGAACGGCCCGGATTAAATCACTTTCTACTGGCGCCGTTTAAGTAAACTTATACAGGCAGTAAGTGTGTCAATATTATCATAAATAAATATTTTATAGTATATTAAATACGAAGACGTCGATTCCATCGGATGTTGTTTCAGTAATGTTGTATTTAAATATAAAATACACGGAACTACGTGAGATAATTCGCTGCCAACTGTATAAGCAGTAATATAACTGTTGTCAATGTTGAATTATATGCAGCAACGGCTAGTGATTTATTTCAAAGGTTAAACATTTAGTGCTCACTTTATTCCGAATGTCCTGTAACGGCAACCTGCCTGGACTGTCGTCGCTGTTTTAATAAAAGCATGGTACGTACAACAATATTATTCTATCCTCGATTGAGTACTCCAGTCGATCATTCGACATTTTACTTTCCAAGTTTCCGTAATGTTACACTTTTTAGCCTACTTACTGAAGAAAATTATGCTTATTAGGTCACCTTCCTGTGTAGGTAGGTGAGTGGGTAGGTCCCACATAAAATTGAACCATTGGCCCGAATTTTATCAAACTAGGTACACATATAGTACCTAGTAGCCTTATTTGATTTTGGTTTATTTCGTTTATCACCTAGTTGATATTTTCAAAATGGCGGTCATTAAATAATTATGAAACTACATCAGATATCTAAAGACATGTATTTTATAATTTCATCATGAAAGGTGCCTATGTACCACATAACTTACCGAACTGATTTGAATTTTCTGTATTTCGTTCATCCTATTCTCGTATAGTGAAATGGTGGCCAATTTTTAACTTCTAATATTTGGTTCACCACACTTCTTAGTATAGCTGGTAATTTTACATTTTTGTACGTGTAATAACGGAATACAGTGACAGTAAGTGTAATTGTACATAATTGTTCTTAATGATCCAAAATATGTACAGATTTTTGATTAAAAACACAAACGCAAATTTACTAGAAAGTTGATGTAAAATTACATTTTTGAATGTTCACACTTACCAGCGGCTCTGCACTGAACGGCAGCAAAAATGCCTCCCTAGACTAGTGGTAAAGCAGCCAAGAAAGCGGGCAAGGCCCAGAAAAACATTTTTAAGGGCGACTAGTGGAGGAAGCGAAAGAGGAAGGAGAGCTACGCAATCTACATATACAAAGTTTTGAAGCAAGTTCACCCAGACATTGGAATATCGTCTAAAGCCATGAGCATCATGAACAGCTTCGTGAACGACATTGTCGAGCACCTCGCAGCAGAGGCCAGCCGCCTCGCACACTACAACAAGCGCTCCATCACCAGCCGCGAGATACAAACGGTCTGCTTCTCCTGCCTAGGGAACTGGCGAAGCACACTGTCAGCGAGGGAACCTAGGCAGTCACCAAGTACACCAGCTCTAAGTGAACTGCCTTGCTGCAGCCCACAGCCCACATATTGTAATATTTCACTTAATTTTGTGTTTTATAACCGCACAGTCTATGTATAAATACACTGACTCAAATGTAAAATGCTTGCTTCACAGTGCAGTTTTGAAATGGCAAAATACTTATAAATTTACTCGAGCAATTTGCGTAGGTGTAGTATCATATCAAGTAAACGATTTAAGCGTATTTTTAAACAGCAAGCTTTAACAATTTTACCATTTTTAACGTACATACATGATCACAAATGTATAAAAGGTATTTACTAACATCTCAACTTATTATGTTTTATTACGATGTGGTTTTCGCGTAGATTTACAGTTTAAATGTGCAAAACCTTTGCCATGTCTGAGAACTCCAACTTAACTCAAGTTTTACTGTGTTCATCTCAAAAATATTTTCGTTAAACGAAGTTGTAGTCATTTTACAAAAAAAAAAAAATGTATAAACTTAGTTGAAATACATATTTTCAATACGGCAGTTGACTTGGTATAATAAGCTTGACCGTCGCCCAATTATTAGGCCGTGCAATATATTAGTAGTACAATTCAGCAAAAATACGCGTGGTAAGAAAGAGGAAAAGGCTACCTTGCGCATTTGGAAGAGCTTGCTAAAATAATCCCAATTAATGCCAAAAACAACTATATAAGATGGCTATTTACACTGTAATGAATAAATCCCGTACCACAAACCACATTATTCAACAGCCATTGGGATCTCGTGGCTACGGTCATTGACTGCTGACGTGTCGTGAGTTCGAATCCTCACAGGGTCTGGAAATTTTCGTTTGTGGTAAGAAGTCGTAAGTTTCTCGAGGTAATTTGTAAGATAAAAATGACTTCAGAAATTATAAAATCTTTCAGATAATACTCCCATTAAGATTCCAGACAAAAAATTTTTTGCACCAGGTTGCCAGTTAATTAAAACAAATACTGTATTTTCTTTTCATTTAATTTTAATTTCATTTAACTTTAATTTTTAATTTTTTTCCTTTGAAGTACGGGTTATTTAACACATCACTGTGTTAAAAAAATGTACCGCAGCACAGTTCTTGTACATTAATTTTATTGTATTTTTACCGTAATGTACTGTAAAACCACACGGACATAAGTCGTGTAAAATTACACGAACATGTGTGAAGATTGTGCTGCCACGTACATTCGTGTAAAATTACACATTTTTACAGTGTATATTTACTTTAACCAATTTTTTAATATTTTGAAAAAAAATACGTGACCATTGGAATACTTTTATTACAATATGACATCTGAGGAAACATATTACCTAATGCCATCAAACTAGTAAACACTTACTACATTCTTGCTTTTTGTACATGTCGTTTAACCTGTATTCGTATTCTTAGAAATATTTTCCATTGTTCTACTGTTGTATATACTCTGGGGTAGAATATATGGTCTTTATAATATTAGGTAAGTTTTGTATACTAGATATTTAGTTACTAATTAGTTTAATGATTATTTTATTTATGAAAACTGATAAAGGAAAAAAATCTGGAATATGCTGACTTAATGAGACCAGAAATTGAATATTTAAGTACATACAACCTAACCTAAAATAAATATCTTTGGCACAGAAATAAAAATAAAATCATATTTGCAAAACATGTTAGTTAAGTGAGCAGTAGGAATGCTTTTACATGAACTATAACTAGTGACACCAATATCTAACACAACTAGTACATAAAATTAGTTATATTGCTCCGGCTACGTAACTCAGCAATTATCGGTAGAACGTAAAAGTCTTTCTTCCAGGACTACTGAGATTGTGATTCCGAAAATTCAGGAAAAATATATGTCAGAAACGATTGCCGATTCCAACGAAAAATTACAAATTCTAAAGTCAAAGTATTAATAAAATTAAATTTATGTTCATGCAGGATCAACTAACACAGATTGAATAAAGTTCTAACTGCTAAAGTAATTATTTATTTTACTCACGACTTTTTATTAACAGAAGGCGTCCCTTGGTGGCACCGACGCTACCTTGATCACTAAAATTCATTAGAAAATTGAAGCCGCAGGGTCTCTTTCTTAATACCCTGGCTTCCCTGACTTATTACTGGGCTGGGGCTTTTCAAAACCATTCAAAAAATTTAGTATGGCGTGATTACTGTTTATATACACTCGTAGGTACATGTCCACCCTAATATGTTAGCACTTTAAGTCTCACTGATTACAATCAATGTTTCTAATTAATAACGCCAGATATCTATCATTTAATCTTTCAGTGCGATAATTGTCCTACCTTTAAAACTTTATAGTTTTTAACAATATTTTACTTGATTTTGTATATGTTTCACCCGGATACATCCTAGGGTTCTGGCGGAATTCAATTCGCTATATATATGTTCATTCATGTTTACATCAAGGCTAGATGGTTGTCAATTAATTTCCAACATGTATACAACACAAAATCTAGACTAACGACATCTATAGGATAATAGGCAGAGCGTTTTGGTCGCCTCATTGTCCTAAACAACTCGTCAAAACATGAAGATCTAACAATGTCCTATTCTAAATCCAGACAGTTAATAATAACTGTGACAACTCAACAATAAACACAATTCGTGACCAGTACACAGCATTAAATCAAAATTATATACCTATAGTTCGAGATGATTTCAAAACATAACGACACAACATACTAACAATAACACTTCTACAAATCAATAACGCTATACTAATAACACAATAATACACTGATACAGTGATTCATGTGAGTGCAAGAAGACGTTGAAGAAGAATCAGTCAATCAATACAATAATTTGAAGAATAATTTTATGCATCAAAATTCCCAACAATCCTTGCTCCTTCCTCGTTAAAGAGTAACTACTCAAGGTGAGTTACACTATAAGGTATTTGGTGTTTCGCAACAATATATGAGTGCCTAAGTGTTGTAGTATATATGGTTTCTCTGGTATTATACAGCTTCAGTAAGTGATTCAATAGCAGTTGTTACAGGTCACTGCCCAGTTTACTCCATTTTCTCATTCGATTTTATTCGTATGTAGCGTAACTTCAGCTTGTCCAGTCACTTAAAATAGGTAACTCTTAAGCTGTGTAGTCATACCAAAGTCTCAACAATGCAATTACAAGATAGGTTATTAATATTGTGACAATGCTGAAAATTTGCGATTTTTAGAATTTATTTTCTTTCTTATGATGCAGCAGGTTTTCTGATACTTTTTTATGACGTCACTGTTTATTCCCCGGATGGAAGTGAGTATAGTTGTGTTTTTGTGTTTAACATGTTAATGTATTAAGATTTTTCACAGATATTTATGCGCAGTTCTGTGTAGGTAATTTGTCTGTGTTTCTCGAGAACTCGGGCCGTAGAGAACGCTTGGGCGGGCGAGTGCAGTTACGTGACTGCCAGATGGTTTGCATGTGGGGTGAAGTGTGCACATTCCTGCGTTTTCCGCTGGCTTTCCGAGGGGTGTTTTGCTTCGTGTTCCTGAGTTGTTTTAGAAACGTGTATAAAGTTCTGCGTAGTTTGTTTTATGAGCACTTTTACTGCTTTGCGTCACTGCATGTTATCGGAAGGAGGAGGGGTTACCGACAGTCAAGTCCAGCAGTTTAGTTCTGTAGTGAGTGAGGGGTGCATGGGATGAGGCAGGAGCTGAGGAAGCTAGAACGCGCTGCCGGCGTATTGTTCGTCGGCGATCAGGCGATGTGCGATGAAGAGAGGATGGTAGAGTAAATGAGAGGAGTGAAGCCGAAGTTTAGGAGGAGAAGCCGATTGTCGAGTGGAAGGGGACAGTTGTGCAGCAGAGCTCGTGACAAGACGTTCTCGGCTGCAGGAGCCGAGTGTGTTGCAGCAATTTGAGTTCAGTAACCAGCGATTTTTTTATACTTTCTCGTAGGGGTGATTTCCCCCAGACTAGCTTGAGGAAATGCCCGAACTTGTTTTTTTTTTGTTTAGATTTTTAAGTATTATTTACGGGAGTTGAAGTTAATCAGTGGTAGTTGTGAAGTAGGAGTCGTCACAGATGAGCAGCTGCCGCCAACCAGCCAGATGCGAACGGTGTAGGCGAACTGTTAAGGCAATTTTTACGTGTGTTTAGTTTTTATCACATTTTAGCACGTTTAATATTTTTTTCTTTATTGTTTTTCTGTAAGTCAAGTTTATGGTATCTTATTGAAATTCAGCTTCTTCACATCTGTGTTAGGAACTCACTGTTGTTTTATAATGCGTCGGGAAGCGTTGGAGCTCACCTATTTACTTTGTTTTCTTTTTGTTAAACTGCTACCAATGAAATTAAATGGTAACAAATTTATTTTCTTTTGTTTTAAGACATTTGCTGTTTTACTTATTTATTATGCTGGATAAGTATTTACTTTTTCAGTTTGTCCATGTTCGAGTTTCTGCGGCAGCGTTTTCGTTTCGTAGGAAATAACTTTACAAAAATAACCTAATGGATTAACTTATATTCTTTATATTCTAAAGGCGGTGATCTCCCGAATTGTTACTTTTTTTTTCAAGTATGTAATAGATCTCTCTTTGCTAATTTATAGAGAGAGAGAACACAAAAAAAACTATATGTTTAGAGTTGTTAAAAAAAGACGTATGTTGCTGCACTTAAAATCTGGGCAGAAACAAATTTTAGACGTTTGTAACATAATTAGGCTTGCATTGCAGAATGTTCAACAATGAAGTCAAAAGCCGATTATAGCTGTTTCCGTATTGATGATACTTTTCTTGTTTGTACAAGCTAGAGGTTCAATTAAAATAAGTTACAACAAGGGAATAAGTTAATTTTTTTCTTTCCTTCTTGATAATATTAATTCTGATATAGTTTTTTTCTTTATTTTCGTAAGCTTTTAGCTGCTACGAAAATTTTAAGTTTGATGCTCGAAGATTTTTAAATCAAAATTTCCGCCTAGAAATTAATTTGTAGTTGTAAGGTGTACTTTTAGATTTTAAACTCACCACTGGGACTTAAATCCCCTGGTTCCCACTCTACCCTGGTTGAAGGTTTTCGTATCTGCCAATTTGGCTTGGTTAATCCCCGTTACTAAACTTTTGAAATAACATATGCAAATTTTGTTTTAAATTTTCTGGTATTATTAAACGTGACTGTTGGTCGAATTTGATACATTTTGTGCCCGCCTAGGGCTACCTTCAGAAGTCGTTAGCAACGAGTTTTGGCGGTACGTCCACTGAGGGGCGCTGGTGGAGCTTTCCCTTTTTTATTGTTTTTGTCCTTGTTTTTTTTTTTTTGCTGGTGTAGGTAATAAGGGGCGAGGTTCTCCTGTCCCCTTATTTCTGAACACGACTGTTAAGACATGTATAGCCGTTCTGCCGGTATTGTCGGTCAGCCGACAGCCCACAGCTCATCGGTGTCGGGTCCGAGCAATTAGCCGGAACTCCGAGTGATCTGATAGACCCTACCTCCCCCTGTCATTTGTTCTGCCGGCCCATTTTGCTTTCGGCACCCTGCAGAGAGCGCATTTACTTTCATGTTCATGTTCACCACTCACAATTCGCTTTCGGCATCATCCACCCTGTTCACGAGTACCTTGTAACACATTGATGGTGTCGCCGAGCATCATCATTATAGGTTTTCATCTCCCATAAATTATTATTTTATTATTTTCACGTTCATCACTCAGTGATGCTAGGCGCCTGCTATTGTTTCAATTTTGTTTTTGTTTGTGGATTAAGTGGTGGAAATACAGTAGGTGATGATGAAGGAGGGCAGTTAAGAAAGACCTTAGAAGTCCTAAGTAAACAGATGAGCAACATGGTAGTGCAAATGAAAGCCATACAGAAACAGCAGTTGTCGTTGACAGCTGATTCTGCCACACATCAGAGAACAACTGGTCCTACTAGTAGTAGTGAGCATCGTATGCCAAATGGTGCCACTGCTACTGAGGTTAGTCAGAGTACGTGGAGACCTCAGAGAACACCTAATGGTAGACCAATGTGCTTTGGCTGTGGTAAAGATGGCCACATTAGGAAATGTTGTAGAACACATCCCTGGCCAGAAAATAAGGTGAATAAGAATTCGGGAAAGTAAAACGGACGAACATTTTCCGGGGGAATGGTTCGTCTGTAAAGTGAAAATTTCCCTTTCAGTGGACTCAGGCGTCGTGAATCTGTCTACCCTATTGTTTAGGAAAGTAACCCCGACATTTGTGGATAGTGGAGCCACAGTTAGTAGGTAAGCTAATCCCTAGACAGTATTGGAAGGCTCCTGAAACTAGAATATTTTCTGATTAAAATGAGTCTATTTCAAATATGACACATTAGTGGTTTAAAATTGGTAGACAATTGTACACTCATCCTGTTGAAGTAGTAAGTGCCTCAGTAAATTGTATAATATTGGGCTGCAACTTTTTGGAGGATTTCCAGGCACAGATGACTTTTAACGAGGGAGGATGCCATTACTTGTGGCTAAATTTTCCCCATAAAAGCATACCAATGACATCTTGCCCTGTACAAGAAGCTGAAACAGAGGAAAACTTGTGTGCGCCAGATACTGAAAAGCATGATTCGAAGCCAGAAACAAACCCAATGATGAATAATTAAAACAGTGGAGGAAAAGTAGAGTTGAGGTTAGGTTATGTGACACTGAATGATCACATCAGGTTAGAACCTCACATGCATCAATTAGTGGTATTCGAAGTCTACAGCAAAAAAAAAAAAATTGCTAGATGAAGTACTACTAGAGTCTTTTGAACGTGTCTGCGATAAATTTTCAGTGTTAGTACCATGCAGGATTTTGTGTGTTCGCAAACAAGCAAAATTTTGGGTAACTAATGTTGCTCACTATGTGGTGACCTTACATAAAGATATGGAATTTGGAGCTATCTGGCAGTTTGAAGACACAAAGACAAATTCAACTGTAAAATCGGTTTCGGTTTTGCACACCTGTAGTTCTATTGAGTTTGATGAAACAGAGCTCTACATATACCTTAACCTTTTACCAGAGCAGAAATTGAAATTGAAAGAATTGTTGCTCAGATACGAATATTGTTTTAGCTGGAATCCTAGTCAGTTAGGTAGGACTAGTGAGGAACTAGCAACATTTGACACATGTGATAGTCTGCCTGTAACATCAGTCCCTTATAGAGTCTCTCCTGGAGAAAGAGAAGTAATGCATGATGTTGTGGGAGAACATTACGTAAGACATTGTGTAGTGATGCCTTGTAGCACTAGCTGGTATTCACCAGTAGTGTTAGTTAAAAAAAATGGCACCACCGTCTTTGTTTCGAACATCGTAAGGTGAACTTAGTTTTGAAAGATGACAAGTATCCCTTGCCATGTGTAGAAGATCTTTAATGTTACCTCACAGGGGCCAGATATTTCAGCCATTTGGATATGAATTCAGGCTACCATCAGCTGAAAGTGGCAGTAAAATATCAGGAGAAGTCTTCATTTATAACTTCTGAGGGATCTTTTTACTTTCAGACTTTGCCATTTGGACTAAAACAGCCCCGTCTATCTTTCAGAGATACATGGATTGAAATTTATCAGGTTTAATGTGGGGCTCATGCCTTGTTTACCTTTATGACATTCTGGTGGCAGGAAATACTTTTGATTAACACCTAGGAAGTCTCGAACAGGTTCTGAAGTGTTTTGAAAAAGCTAACTTTGCTCTTAAACCGACAATATACACTTTTGGCTACCAAGAGACCGAATTATTAAGTAATTTAGTATATAGCTCTGGGAATAAACCCCAACCAAACAAAGTTAAGGCTGTTCAGGATTTTCCAAAACCCACTGACCCCAGAGGTATAAGAAGTTTTTTAGGTCTGGCATCATTCTGTCATAAGTTTATTGAAAAATGTACCAAAATTGCTTAAACTCTATCCTCTTTACTAAAGAAAAATCAGAAAATTTTATGGGGTGAGGCCCAGGGAAAGGCTTTCCAGACCCTTTAAGGAAAATTAACCTCATCCCCTACTTTGGTTTATTTTAGGGAAGGAGAGCCCATTGACCCGAGTACACAGGGTATAGGAGCCATCCTTATACAACAACGAGATGGAAAACTACATACAGTGGCTTGTACCAGCCGAACTTTAACACCTGCTGAGTCGACATGCCCTATATGACATTTGGAGTGCCTTGCGCTAGTGAATGCTTAAGACCAATTTCGGCCATACCTTTATTTGAAACCTTTTGTGGTCGTCACTGATCACCATAGTTTATTTTTATGGACGAATTGAAATTAAATGCACACAGCATTGGTAGGATTACCCATTGGGCCTTGAAGATGATGGAGTACCCTTTTGAAATAAATTTTTCAAGTGGAAAATGCCACACACATTGACTGCCTGAGCAGGAATGCAGTGGATATTGCTACAGAGGAAGACAAGGAGGAAACTCTTGAAGTACCCATGTTTTCTCTCCCGGGTTTTGATATGGCCAAGGCATATTGAGGTGACTCCAATTTAGCCTCTTTAATCAAGGAAGTGGAGAGACATTCAGGGGAGAATAAAAAATTAGGTAAATGAACAAAAACATTTTACTTTAGAGAAGGACTATTGTATATATTTAACACAAGACCAGACGGCAGACAGAAACACCTTGTCATTCCTGATAAACTGAAAGGTGAAAATATGAGTGAGTGCCACAATAATCCCTTAACGGGAGGGCAGTTGGGTTTGGCCAGAACCGTTGATAAAATTAGATGGCTGTATTATTCACATGGAATGTATAAGGATTTAGTGGCATAACCAGCACATGTGTTAATTGCCAGACAAAAAAAGGTGTTATGCAGAAACCAGTAGGGTTTCTACAGACTATCCCTGTTGGCGAACCATTCAACTGGGTAGGATAGATCTTTTAGGGCCCTTTCAAAAAATAGTAAAGGTAATAAATTGGTGATCACCTGTATTGACTAGAGTACGCGATGGGCTGAGACCCGAACTGTGCCAGCCAGAACTGCTCCAGAGGTAGCTCAGTTACTTTTGGAAAATGTGATATGTAGACACTCGATGCCTAACGTCATCCAGAGTGATAGAGGGTAGGTTTTTAGTTCTACTGTGGTTCGTGAGCTTTTGAAACTCATGGATATACAGGATACTATGACCTCGGGCTATCGTCCGCAGTGTAATGGGGCTGTGGAACGTTTGCATGTGACATCGACAACAATGACGTCCTATTATGTGTCCGCCAACCAGCGGAATTGGGACCAAAATCTGCTTCTAGTGAAATTTTCTTACAACATCAGTAGACAAGTGTCGACAGGGTTTAATCAATTTTTGTTGGTGTATTGCAGAGAAACTGCCCTACCATCTGAGGTGTGCCTTAACCATAGGGTGGAGGACGAGAGCAAACACCTGTGGAGGATGTGGAAGACACTCCAAAGATGAGCGGTGGAGAATGTGAGAATACAGCAGGAAAGGGTAAAACAACACTATGAGGTGCACCACAGTCTCGTTAAGTACTATCCAGGATAAGAGGTGTTGATTTTTACACCAACACGAAAGAAGGGTCTATCCCATAAATTTTTGCACCATTGGAACGGTCCTGCAGTTGTGGTTAAGAAATTGTCCCCAAATTTATATTCTGTTAAGAAAATTGTTAAGGGCAAACCGAAACTGGAAGTATCAAGTGTACAACATATGAAGCCTTTTATGGGGCTTGAATGTGTTGAATTTATATATATTTTTTGGGTACCCTTTAAAGAACTCGTAAAATATTTTTGTGTTTTTTTTTGACGTGACAACGTCTTATAATTCGATAGAGCCGGCTGCACGCACGAAAAAACATGACTCATGCGGCGTTACCTCGCTCTGAGGCGTTCCATGTAAGGCTTGAAGTGCAAGCGAGAGCGCGGAACGAGCGACAAAGAAGTACAATCGGCCTTTGCGTTCGGCAGCGTTCGACATCCGTCTCTCTCCT